>CABPRJ010000501.1:282703-351256 GCA_902439185.1 Cinara cedri
AAAAAAAAAAAAAAAAAAACCGCGTGCGACGTATTCACGCGTCTCGTCGACCGATTCGCGAGACCGTTCGAAACGAAACGCGGACGTGCGGTCCGCGTGTTGTTTTCCACGTGTTCGCGTCGAGTTCGCCGCGTATTGAGCTCGCGCGGGCGCAGTCGTTTCCTACGGGCTAATGATCTCGATCGGTTTGTTTTTTTTTTCCTCTCTCTAAATGCCGGCCGATGTTATCTTTTTTTATACAGACGACGCGGCGAATGTCGTCGACCTCCCGAACAACAATAATCATAATGGTTATAACGTATTCGTACTGTTCGTCGGCTTTATCTCCGCATATCGTATTCCCCGATTATCGTACGCCCGACGCGCGTGTCTTTATTCGTTTTTGTGTCGTGGAAAAAAACCAACAACAACAACAACAATAACAACCTACGGAATTATACGATAGTAGCGCTGGTCGAGTATAGTTTTCGTACACGCACACGGGCGCGCGTACAACAATGTCGCTCCGTAGAAAAAATTAAAAAAAAAAAAAAATCGTTAAACGGGTATATTAACTTACCGGTGAAAAAAAAAAAAAATTTAAACAAACAAAACGAGGAACAATCATAATATCGTAAACGTCCTTGCCCCCGGGGTCACGAGAGCTGTACGGCGAGTATAATGACATCACTACTACCATGATGCGTACCCGCGGTCGCGGAGCGACGGGAGAGAAGGGGAAAAAAAAAAACTGAGAAAGAAAAAATATTCGCCATTATGTGTCGTCGTACACGACCAGGAAGTCGCAGTGTCGAGTGGTCGTCACAATCGCGGGCGCATTGTGCGCTTGTGGGCCGTAAACGTGTAAATCGAATCACAATCGTCGTATCGACGTTCGTTTTTTTTTCCCACCCCGTACCCCGCCGCGCGCGGATCGGTTTTGCTTCCTGTATGGGCGGTGGGGGGGGGATGTACGCACCCGGAAATCGGGTGAAAACGTGTTCGGGAACCGGGCGAAAAAAGAGACGCGCTTGAACGGCGTAAAACAGAAACACCTGCCCGCGCGAAAAACCATCGTAATATATTTGTTCGTGCCGTTCGCGTTTGCCCCCTCCCCTTCCCCCCCGGCACATTACAATAATACAAATTAAAAAAAGTAAAAAAAAAAAAAAAGGAGAAATTCGCGCACGCAAACGCCGTCGTCGTCGTAAGTATACGATGTCTACGCACGGGCGCACGCCGACAACGATGCCGCGCTACACAACGTGGTAATAATATACCGGGTGACCTTGTCACATGTCCGCTCGCGAATCGTCGTCGTCGGCGGTCGGCACTCTGCATATTATTATGCGCGCGTTATTATTACACTAATCGTAAGAGCGACAACGGTGTCCGTTGTTAATTCAATAATAACGTTTTTTCTTTTTTTCTTCTTGCCCCCCCCCTCCCCGCGACCTAACAATGACGCGGAGTCGTCGCGTCTTCTCGTCCGGGCGGCGTTTCGTCAGCGAGGCCCGCGAATCTTGCGGCGGCGGCGGCGGCGACTGGGCGCGCCCGGAAACGTCGGGAGCACGGACACGACGGTGCGTGGAGGACGTGCGTTTCATAGGAGAAAAAAAAAAAAAAAACAAAAACAAAACAAACCGACAATATCGACGGCGCGCGCGTAATAACAATTTATCAGCGCGTCCGCGATCCTTCGATTGTTATTCGGCAAACGAAAATAACGAGCTTTTCGTAACTCGTATCGCCCCGACCGCAGTCGTACGTACGTACGTATGTGTATGCATTAACCCCGAATCTCTCCTTGACCTCCCCCACCCGGTGCACCCGGCGGTGCACAATCCGGACGCGTCGTGTGTTCGCTCGTCCGCCATTTCCGTCGCGGCTCGCTCTCTCCTCTTATCACCTAATAACACCCGACATTGTTAATAACGTCCGATATCAATAGTACAATAATAATAATAATAGTAATGGTTAGTAGTTACACGAGCGGCGGCGTCGATAAGCTCGCGATGTTCCCGCAAAGATGGCGGACAACGGTTACGTCAAATGTTAATTCGAAACGCGGCGCGCGGCTGTCTGCGTAAAAATGCCGCCCGTTATGTAACGCGCGTCTAGAGCCGCCGCCGCCGCGTGTTGCGTTGTGATCAATAACATCCGTCCGGACGAGAGCGTACCGTGCGTGTTTCGTTCGTCGAGTTTTTCCGCGGAATGGACGTCGGGTGGGTAGCGGCGGGAGGGTGGGGGGAGTGGCTTTTGTCGGCGTGCAAAAACGAACGCGACAACCGAACGCCGTCACGTTCTCGCGGGGCCGCGGTAATTTGACGACGACGGTAACGCGACGGGCGGCGAGGAGTTGTGCTTGCGCGGAGTTACGCGCGCGCCCCGCAGGGCGGGATTTTCGCCGTTGCGGTCCCCAAAGATTAGGGGGATTCCTCCCACCCCCTCTTGGCTCCCGGCCTTTTTCGTTGTTTTTTTTTTTTCGTTTTTCGGCCCCGGCGTTGTACGTACGGCCGTACGGAAAACAGATCCGTGTAAACGAATAATGAATACTGAACCGATAGAAACCCCCGGGGGGGGGGGAGGGAGTGGGGGGCCGCCGGTTCGGTGGATTATAATGTCACCCGCGCATATGTATGCGTTTATGCATGTAAACGCTCGAAAACGTCGTCGTGTAATCTTTTTGGATTTTTTTTTCCTTTTCTTTTTTCATTCGGGACACTTATCGGCGTGCGAAACCCGACGACGACGACGACGACGATACACACACCGTAGCCGTAAACGACGACGGCGGTTTTTTTTATTATTATTATTATTATTATTATTTATTTATTTATTTATTTTTATTATTATTATTTTTTTTTCATTCGTTACACGTGAAAATATTAATATCGCGCTCGTATCGCAACAGCCTCACTTGTTATGCAACGCGTATTTGCCGTTGTTCAAGACCGGTGCCGGTTGTATTATGTATTTTCACTTTCTAAACGCTGACCGTGTCCGTTTGTTGTAACAATAATAACAGTGATAATAATAATATCGGCGGCGGCTGTCCACGTCCGCGCGCGTAACGTTTTCGTTATTACAGGCGAAAAAAGCGAATATAGGTAATACGATATAATGGCCGGAGTAATACTGTGGGTAACGCGTTGCGGTCACGGTGCGTAATGAATAAAAAAAAAAAAAAACGAAACGAAACGAAAAACCCCGGCGAAACGATAGCCGGATAGGATAGCAGAACGGGGAAAAACGACCGCCGGGACCGCCGGTCTTGGTTTTTCGATTCGAAAACGCGCGGGTCGGAAGTGATTGATGAACGGCGACGGGGGGCAGTGTTGGCGAGCACAGCGGGGCGACGTCACCCTCGGTGAGGGGGGACGGGAGTCGACGAAGGGGAAACCGGACTGAAAAAAACGCCGGCGCCCCGATCTCCAGGGAGGTTCGTTACCTCCGAAAACTCCCCGTTGTACACACGGTAATCGTGTTGTTTTATTTCGTTGTTTTTCCCCTTACATTTGCCGTAACGGCGGGGTACGCTCGGCTTGTCGCGCATTGCTACCGCCGTCGTCCGTACCAAAATAATAAACAATACAACCGAAAACGGTACACGATCAAATTATCGTTTTACGTACACGGGGAATTCCGCTTCGGAACCCCCGGCGTAATTAACAACCTGCGTAGCGAGGGGAGCGTTTCGGTGTTGAGATAAAACTACCCACCCCGACAAACGCGTTCGCGCCGGAAATCGTTATTTTCGCTACACGCGCGGCGAAAACCGACTCGCACCCCGACTCCCGTTCCGCTGGGCACGCCGTCGTTTATATCAATGTTATTGTCGTCGTACGTGCCCGACGATGCCGCGGCGACGGTGACTCATTGTTTTTTTTTTTTTTTTCTCCTCGTATTATTATTGTTTTGTTATCTGCGCCGCGTTCGACCGGCCGTCGAATGATAACGACCGCGTTACGCCGGTCGATCGTAAATATACACGATATTCTTCGTGTTCCGCGTGTACTACCTCGGTATTCGGGGGGNTGGGGGGGGGGGGGGCACGCGGGGCAACAACAATAACCGTTCGGCGGCGAACGGTTATTGTTATTGTTGTTAATATTGTGTACGCCCCCCGCCGTAGTGTTTTGTTGGCGACCGGCGAACGGCGTTGTTGTTTGTTTTCGGTTGTTCGCGGAGACGAGCACTCCGAGGAAAAACGATAAAACCGACGCAAATTTGCGACCACAAAAAAAAAAAAAAAAACACCCCGCCATTTACCCGTGTATTTAGTTTTCTTGTCTGCCCGAACTGTGTAACCGTCTTCCGATCGGTTTCGTGTCTCTCGTTTTTACCCGTCGTCCCGTTGTCCCGAGACGGGAACAAAAAACTTTTGGCCTTTTTTTTTTTTTTCTTTTCATTCTAGACGGTCCCCTCTTTCGTATATGTGTTTCACCGCCGTGCGACGGCGGGATATTATGCGATACGTGCTCGTCTTTGTGTTTGTACGCTCTGACGACAAATTCCTCCGTACGTTACACAATATTGATATCTGTGTAAAAAATTTCGAAGAAAAAACATTGGTTTTTTTTTTGTTCCTTTCCAATGACGTGAACGCGAGTGGGATGTGTGTGTCGATGTACAGATAAATCTCGCGCAGGGCATGCCGTCCACATTTTTATAAAGAATACGATTTTAATATTTTAGTGTCATATTTTAAAATGTATAATATTTACTTTCTTTTTTTTTTTTTTTTTTATTCTAAAACGCTATATGAATCGGATCAATCGAACGGTTTGTTTAATATTTTTTGTGGTTCTTATCAATGCGTGGAATTGCGTCTTATTGATTCCATAACGACGTTTTTTCGGGGCGCCTGTAAATAATTTCTACCGGAAATCCTACTCCAATCAAAAGTGTTACAAGATCATTCTCGTAGCGTTTTCGGGTCTAGTCCAATGACCATTGGAGATATCGTTTTTTTTTCCCCCTTAACTAATGGGTAAAACTGTAAAGTTTCGATTTCGTTACCCGCAGGGCAACGAAGGCCAAAATACGATCAACAACACTCCGCCCGGAATCGTTTTCCGTTAGCAATAGTTTGTTTACTGGATGTAAAACTTTCGCCCCCGATAGTTTCCGAATGGTCCGCGGGGTTTGTGTTTGGGAACGCGTTTTTTCCGCGTCCGAATCACTTTTATCGTCCCGGGCGAACATATCGAGTAATCGATTGTTCCCCCCCCCCTCCCCCCCGAATAAAAACCATTCGTTCCTTGTCGTTGTTTGTTATCGGGTTGTGTCTATCGCTGGTAAAAAAAAAAAAACCTCGTAATCGCGCGTAAAAAGAAGACGAGATATATATAGAAAGAGAGAGAACGACAAAAAAACGATTGCGCGTTAGGTTATTACACTCCGTAATAATATTTAATTTAATCGTGTTTTTAGCGACGGCGACGATTAAAAGAGTAATTATAAGAAAAAACTTATCAACATTCGGTTAACGGCGAAATCTCCGATCTTGCGCGTTTTGTTTTTTTTCTCTCTCTCTCGACGTTTCTCCCCTCCCCTCCACCGCGCATAATCTTTCGGTTTTCATTGCAATAATTTACGCTCGTTGCGAAACGGGGACAAAAAAAAAAAAAAAATAAAAACAATTTTATTATTATCGCGATTATATTGTAAAATATGGCATTATTATTATTCGCGTAGGTGTTATTCGAAACACGTGTTACGACCGCGCGCCGCAGTGATATACGGACATTAAAATATCCTTTTCGGCCGTGTTTAACACCCCCCCCTCCCGCCCCCGCCCCATCCGCGTCTGTCGCGCGAACCGCCGAAAAATCGGGACCGTGTACCCAATTGTTGTTATTGTTGTTGTTGTTGTTGTTGTTGTTATTATTATTATTATTATTATCATTATCATCGCTTACGCCGAGTCCTTGGCGGCCGCCCGTAGAAAATACGATTACCTATTCGGGTTATTTTTTTTTATTTTTTTCTCGCTTTCGGTCTCGCACACCGTTCGCGAGCCCGTCACGCGCCGATAGACGGCCGCGCGCGCTCGAAAACCCGCGTGTCGCAACGATACAATTATCGCCACCGTACGGCGATATATTTTGCATATTATTTGTGTTCCTCTCGGAAAACCGAGGTAGGTAAGGTATGCCAGAAGACGCGACGAACGTGGGGGGGGGGACCGTTCGGACCGCGAACGCCCCGAGTTCGGTGCGAAAACCGCAAATCGCTCGGCCGCCGATTCCGCGCTGGGAGAGTGGATGGCACAGAGCGGGGCGGCCTCGTTACGAAAGAGACGAATTCCGTTTCGAGTTTTTTTTTTTTTTTTCCCGCGTATCGTTATAATTTTACAGTTTTACGAATTGACGATTTCCCGACCTGACCCGAGAGTATTCACTTCGTTATTAATGTTCGAGTTTTATAAAATATTTGAAAAGTTCGGTTCGGTCCGGACCTTGAAAATAGCGCCTCTAGTAAATGTCCGTATTATTCGGTCGCCCGGCGCCAGTAATACGTTCCCCGGCAGCGTGACGGCGGGTCTTCCGGAGCTCGTGCCCCTATACCATCCCCGCGATTTTCCGACGGCTGGAACCGATCACCCGAATAACCCCGGTTAATAAACGACGACGGTACGCGGGAATATTTATTATTCATACATCTGCGAGTAACAAAAAAAAAACAACTAACGTCATTGATGGCGAAAACCGGCACGGACGTGTGCGAACATTTTTCGCCGATTAACGCGTCACAACTGTTGCTGCAGTGGTTCTATTCCGAATATCGATACGCGAAACGAAACTCGCCGCCCTACATTGTCGTACCGACGATGAGGAATACGATTTTCAAATTGCTTTCCTTTGTGTTGGTCGGATGGAAATATCGAAGACTCTTGATCGTCCGTTGTGTTCGAATCGCGTTTTGAAAAACGTTTCGTAGCCCTGCAATAAATCGAAAAAAAAAAAAAAAAAAAAAAAACGCCCGCGAAACCGAATCGGTCGAACGGGCTCTCGCGGTGTCGCGAGCGATTATGATTTTCGAACAAACGCCATTGGTCTCCGGGAAGCGACAAAAACCCGGCGGCCGGCAAAAAATAACGAATAAAACCACGTGTTGTTGCTCCGAGCACCCGACCGCCCGCATTCGCAAGTCGAACAACCGGGGAAAAAAATCATCCCCGCCGTGCGTGTTGCCCGACTGGCCCGCCACGTGTTGCACGCCCGCGCCGGCGGATTCGCCGTGTCCCCACGGAAACCCGACCGACAATCGGCGACCCGCGGGGACCTATCCGTTTACACCCGGGACGTTTTCCCCTGGGCTTTCGT
Organism: Cinara cedri; assembly: GCA_902439185.1. Taxonomy (NCBI): domain Eukaryota; kingdom Metazoa; phylum Arthropoda; class Insecta; order Hemiptera; family Aphididae; genus Cinara; species Cinara cedri. Next base: position 290,014 of record CABPRJ010000501.1, read on the forward strand.
TTTTCCGTCCGTCCGGCGACGACAGTCCCGGGCGGATTCGCCAGGGCCCCAAACTACACGGCAATGATGCGTTACATCGAATTGTGTTATTTGTATTACGTAACGATCGACGAGCGGGTAAAAATAATATTATGTAACGTTGTTTTTAAGGTCTTCGGAATTGTTACGAATCTCTCTCGTTATAAAACGGTCTCCGGTACGGCTGGGTACTCCGCTCTGCTCTCCCGCCTGTAATACCCTAACGATTATAATTTATCAGAGTTTATTACGCGTCGAATCATAAATAATAACGTGACATAATTTTACCGTACCGATGCTAATGGCAAATGTTTTGTTTTTTTTTTTTTCCCCGCAGCCGCAAAACAGATCACGCGCAGTGACCATCGACGTGGAACATTGGTGGCAAGAAATGGTGTCGTCGACCGGCAGCAGCGACGGAGGCAGCAGCAACCAGGGGTCCGTGTCGTCGGAACCCAGACGCCGCCAGGGACAGGGACGTCGCGGAGGCGGCGGAGGTTCCGGTAAGCAACAGCAACAGCAGCAGCAGCAGCAGCAACAGCAACAACAACAGCAACAACAACAAGCGCAGCAGCAGCAGCAGCCGTTGCCGCCGCAAACCCCGTTGGGCTCGCGGTACAAGACGGAAATGTGCCGCCAGTACATCGAAAAGATCAAGTGCGCGTACGGCGACAAATGTCAGTTCGCGCACGGCGAACAGGACCTGCGCCCCGTGTTCAGACACCCCAAGTACAAGACCGAACCGTGCCGCTCGTTCAACTCGGCCGGGTACTGTCCGTACGGGCAACGTTGCCACTTCGTGCACAAGGGCGACGGATACATACAGCCCGCGTCTCCCGCGTCGCCGCCGCTGTCCACGTCCTCGTCATCGGGCATCGGTAGCGACGGTTCGCTGGCCGACCTCGGGCTGGGCATGCTCGACGGCATGTTCACGCCGCCGCAATCGCCCGAGGGCCGGTTACCCGTGTTCAACAGGCTGTCCGGCTCGCCGCCGATCACCGGCGACGTGTTCGCGTTCCACGCGCCGCGGTCCGGCAGCTGCACCGCCGTCCCGCCGCCGCGACGCTTGAGCGAACCAGAACCCGACTTCGGTTTCTACGGGTTCTGAGCTGCCCCCGTCCCTCCCATCCCCTCAGACACCCGCCCTCTTGACACCCACTTTGTTCTAATTAATTTTTTTTTATTTTTTTTTTCCTGTACAACTTAATATTATATGACGTTCGTTTTACAGACAAATTATTATTATGATATTATTATAATCATTCTGNGCCCCCGTCCCTCCCATCCCCTCAGACACCCGCCCTCTTGACACCCACTTTGTTCTAATTAATTTTTTTTAATTTTTTTTTTTTTTTTTTTTTGATACCAAAACGTGATATAACAACAGTCTTGTATATATTTTAAATTATATTTCTCGTTAATTATTTTAGGTATTTTTTTTTTTATTTTTTTTTTCCTGTACAACTTAATATTATATGACGTTCGTTTTACAGACAAATTATTATTATGATATTATTATAATCATTCTGATGTTCCGAATTTTTATACTTACAGTTAACTTATATAATTATTATTAATAATAATAATATTATTAACGTCTCGTCGGACTATATACTACACTAATCATTCCTATAACAATACAATACAACGTAACGCGTAATCATCATAACATTGTTATATTATATGTAAATACGCCGCCGCCGCCGCCGCACACACTCTCTCTACTATTAAATCCAATATTGTATAATGGAGGGGAGGGGGGAAACCGAAAAATTTCGCAATCTCCCGCCGTTGAAACGACAACGAGACGACGATATTACACAGAAACCTCCTCCCGGTTGTTTATTTTTTTTTTCCCCGTATAAAAAACGTACATAACATTATTACCCGTTATCATTCACCGCACAATAATATCAAATACCGGTCGTAAACATCGCCCGTCTATTTTTTAGGACCAGTCGGTTTCCCCCGCCCTCCCCCTCCCCATCGGGCCGCGTTTCGACCGGTGCGCCCCGTGTCTCGTTCGCGCGTTCGGGGCGCGCCCGTCATAAACATCATTACTATTATTATTCGGCCGAACGCGCGCGCGGCACGAGAACGGCCGATCGGTTGTTTTTTCAGAGGGCCACGGGGCGGTCGTCGTCGTCTCTCAGTGAGGGGGGAATATTTTTCGTCGGGAACGGGAGACGGTCCGCCGGCGGCGGTCCGGTCGCGTGCGCGGCCGGCGCAAAAGCTGGCCGGAATTCGCGTTTTTCCGGAACTGCACGCGTCCGCCGCCCAGTCGATAGCGACCGGATACGCCGCCGCGCCGCAGGCCCCCGGACACCACCGGGGGCGGCCCGTTTTCCGCGAAATTTGTCCCGCGGAACGTTCGCCCGCGCCCGCAGCCGCCGCCGCGGGCAACCGTCGCGCGCGTCTGTCCGCGCGATCCCGTCCTAACCAACGCGCGCGCGCGCGCCAGGCGGTCGGATTTTTTATTATCATTATTAACAACTATCAATAACCACTGTGTTTATGTAATTATTATTTTATTCGCGTTCAACGAGAGCGGCCCCGGACCCACGCGTCCGGCGCGTCACGATCGTTATTATTATTATTATCATTATCATTATTACTCGTATTTTTATAAAAATATTATTATTATTATTATTATAATTATTATTATTATTATTATTACTACTCTATATACCCCGGCCACGTTATCCGCGCGATAACCTAAAAAAGCAAAAAAAAAAAAAAAAAAATTTACTATTTATAACCCTGACCATCGACAATAATAAATAATCTCCAAACGTTGTGTTTTTTTTTTACACACGACCGACGCTCCGACGGACAGAATTTTTTTTTTTTTCTCAAATATTTACACGTCATAATTTATACAATTATATTTATACACATATATATTATTATACGCGCGTGTGTACAGTACGCGCCCATCCTCCCTGTTCACCCCCCCTCCATATCCCCCCCTCCACCGTTCGACTAATTTACGGCGGAAAAACCGAAAATTCAATACGTTTTTTACGGACACGGAATAAAACATTTCAACGATATTTGCGCAATGCAGCGCCCCGCGTAGACGGGTTTGTTTTTTTAAAAAAAAAAAAAAAAAAAAATCGAAATTCGACATTTTATTATTTCTCCCCGGACCCCTACTAAACCCCCCTCCCCGTAAATGTATCATTACGGACCTAACCCGGATTTAAGACTCGGTCGCTTATTTTTCGTTTTTTTTTTTTTCTAAATTTAATTATTAATTATTCGCGCGCGTTAAGCTTCTCGTATTTCACTATAATATACCTAATTATTATTATTATTATTATTATTATTATTATTATTTTTATTATGTATCGCGTAGAATCGTAATTTATTAATTTATTGTTTTTGGCGGAACGTACCTCCACCCCAATCCGGCAGTCGTCGTTCTTTTTGTACTTTTAATATTTAAAAAAAAAAAGAAAAATTTAAAAAAAAAAATCGATTTTTAATGTATTTTATTATATATATATATATATACATACATATATATATATATATATATATAAATAAATAAACCTAAATATTGAGTTTTTATTATTATTATTATTACTATTTTTTTTTTTTTTTTATATATATATACCTGCATACTATAACATTATTATTATTATTATTATTATGTTTACTTAACCCCGATTCCCGTTTTTTGCTAATTTTTTTTTTTCTGTATTTGACGACGGATTGTATACATACATACCGTATAAACTTAGACAACAGTAATCGCCCGGACGGCATAATTTTGTTTGTTTTTTTTTACACAAAAAACCTCGTACAAACTAATATTGTATTTTTATTTTTAGTATTATAGAGAAAAAAAAAATAATAACCAAACGCAAGTACGGCGTTTTTCTCCGTTCCGCGTTTCTTTCGATTGACCCGTCTCTCGTATCAAAACTTTCGTACTTAATTATTATTATTTATCCGGCGGTTACGCGTCGTCGCGACGCGAGCACAACACATTATTATGTAATGTATTTTTTTTTTTTTATATTTCTCTAATTATTTATATTATTATCATTTATTACTATTATTATTATTATTATTATTATTATTAATATTATTATAACGTGTGTTTGGTTTGTGAAAACAAAAAAGTAATAATAAATAAAACCATATAAAAAAAAAAAAAAAAACCGTGCTTTATTTTATTTTATTTTATTTTTTATTTTTGTTCATTTTATTAGCGTGTTTACGCCTATTTCGTCGTTTACACCCAGGACGACGGATCTGTTGATGATATTATTGATAGGAAAAAAAAAACTGTTACAAAACTCGGATTGCGCGTGTTTTTATTTGATAAACGATCCGACGAAGCGGAGAAAAGGTAAAGAAGAAACAAAAAAAAACCAAATAATAATTCAATCCGATTACCGAAGAACCGTTTAGCGTGTTACAGATCGATTAATTACGTAACGTTTTGATAACGTTCGTGTGTGATCGCCGTACACGATTATCGCGTGATTTGTGCGCACAGGTGAAAATTAGACGTTCGCGTCTAGCGCCGAACAACCGTGTGATGCCTCGCCGTTTTATCCGTTTGTCCGTTAGCGTCCCGTGTTTCGCATCCGTTTTACGGGTTTTTTTTTTTTTTTTAATTCGCCTATTCTAATTTTCATGTTAACTGCTAGCAGTAGTCCGTAGTACAATGTTGCAATCGTAGTATCGCATCCAACACAGGTCACACGATAAATAAATAGGTGGTGCAAACGTGTCGGGAGTTGGGGGTGGGGTAGGAAACAACTTATTTTATCGCGATCGTCAATTTTACCGCGACTGGAGGAGCCCCCGGAGGACGCGACGGTTTAAATAAATCCGCGTTCAGCGGGGTCGGTTAGGTTAGGTCCGCGGCCATACTTGCGGCACGCGCGCCGACCGCCGTTATCAAACTCAAAGGTGACGGTCGGTGGGGAGAGGGGGGTATACATTTTGTATCGCGCGAAACCCGCCCGGGTTTATTTTCTCGGCGTTTTCAAAACCATCGTGACATTTTCGATTTCGCGCCGCCGCCGGTATCGGTCGATACGGCCCGACGTCAAAACTGACGGCGGCGAAAACCGGTGCGGGAAAAACGACGGTCAGGCGGACGCGCGGGAATTTTCAACGGGCGGTGAACGATAACGGAAACACGAACAAATCATAGAACCGCTATGACTGCTATGACTTTGTGCAAGGTACACCTGACCCGAGCGCGAGCTTCTCCCAGCGGGCCGTTGTAATTAACGGAAAAAACGGTTGCGGCGCGCCGTGACGTTTTTAACCCGGCGGACGGCGGGAGAGGACGTGACCCCCGCTAGCCGCCCTGCGGCCCGGGCCCGCCGCTGAACGCGCGCGGGCAGAGAGGGCCGTCCACTTGAGCGCGTTGTTCGCGCCGCACGTGATAACAGTGCGACGGGCACACGAACCAAAAAAACGTTTCCTCGGCAGCGGGTCGCTATTGTCGCGTCCAACGTGGCCGGGCCGGAAAGAAAAAAAAGGGGAAAAGTAGGCAAAGGTAACCGCGTAACAGTTAACGGGCGCGACCGGGAAGTGACCGCGGCCGTATACGTGCCGCCGTGATCCTGCGACGGGACGTCGACGGCGGAGGGGGAAAACAAGACGCGTGAGCGATACCGGACGGGAAAAAATTGGAGAAAAAAAAAAAATTACACACCGGCATAAAGGATATTGTTATTATTATCATCGTCGCTGTTGTTGTTCGGCCGTTTTACCGGTCCGACGAGAGAGACACGCGGAGTGCGGCGTGTACCGTCACGTACGTCGAGCGTATAACGCGGCGCGCGCGTGTGCGTGCGTTTTTTTTTGGCGCGGGGGGGGGGCGATTGGGAGGGAGGGAGGGAAACGAGGACCGTACGGTGTAACGCACACGCGCGCGAGGTTTTTTTTTTTTTTTTTGTATCGATGTTACACAAGAAAACGGACAAAGACGCGCGCGCGCACACGCGCACACCGACGGGCGTTATTCGTCGTCCGTGTACCACGGTATCGGTAATCGTGTAGTAGTGGTAAAATATATAATAAGTAATAGCGAACGCGTTGCGTAACGTGTTACGGATCGCGATCGCCGGGGAAAGTGGTTTTTTTTTTTTTCTCTCTCTCTCTTTCTCTCTCCTTTCCCTGTTACTTTTTAATCGCATCGCGCCCGAGGCTTTTTCCGCGTCGCGCCGCCGTCGCCGGTCTCGTAACGCGGCTCGCCGGTGACCTCCTCCTCCTCCTCCTCCTCCACCTCGCGCCCGCAGCCGCCGTCACTGACGCCGCGAAAGTCCGCGTCAAACAAACCCCGACGCCGAAACCGGAGCGTCGAAGAAACCGCAGGCCGCAAGCTCCGTCTCGACGGAGGAGTACACGGACAACGCAACGACGCTCCTAGAGTCCGCAACTAGAAACGGATTTCGTGAGAGTGAGGGGGTGGTGAAGGGGTCGAACATTTTTTTCTTTTTAAATATATATATTGATACTGGACACTCGTCGTTTTTGCGTTGCAAATAAAATAAAACCTCTTTATTGTCGCTATTAAATACATAAAGCGTCATTTTAATAATATTCGATTTACATATGGGTAATGGTTAATTATTCATATGAAACTACTATCGTTATTAAAAAATACGAATAAAACATCTAAAATACAAATTGTTCTAATATTAAATTTGAAAAACAATTTATAATTCATACATACGTATACAACCGTTGACTATTTCATATGAGTAAAATAGACTCTCTATCTTTTTGAAGAGCAAATTTATTTAGGATGTCTTTTAAATCCACTCTAATTCTTCTTTGAACACTCAACTTGGCTAAGCCATTTAATCGCTTTTCTCCTGTAGCGTTTCGTAAAAATGCTTTTTACCTATTAGTCTTAATCTTTATTACGCCTTTGAGGTAAAATAAAATGCTAAACTTTACCTTATTTCAAATTACTACTTGAACGAAAATACAAAATTATTCTTTATACAATTATAGTGAATAAACTATATTCAGTATTAAAATTTGTTTAATTTTAAACATTTCAAAGGGGGGGGGGGGTTCGGACCCTTGGTATGGACATTACTAGTCAGTATAACGCGCCTTTTGCAAGGGCACCCGCAGCAATATTATTTCCCGGGATGAGGGAGCCGACCACAAAACATTTAATTTTTGCCAAAAATTCTGTTTTATAAACGTACGGAGGATAAGAATTTTAAATTTCAAATTAGGATAATATAATCAAAGATAATAAACATAGAAAAATCGTTTATTCAAAATTTAAATTGTAAATCCGTGTACCGTGATTTAAATAATCGAGTGTTCGCATAACGTGTATCGTCTAATACGAGGGACCAATAGCAGATGGATTAACACTCGAGCGGTACTGCGTTCTAAGGTATTAAACTTTTGTTCTCCTATCGGACTGAGAACCAATGGGGAGACCGTCTTTAGAGCCCGACTATCGTTTGTTGATAACCGCATTACGAGATTAGCAACCGTTTATTATGAGAGATACGGACAGAATCGTAAATTAAGTTACGCTACTTTTTAAACGAGACGCGTGATCACTGCTTCGTTGAGATACTGACATTGGTCATCCTGATTTTTTACTTTCGTGTAACAACAGTACCTACCTGTAGTTATAAAATGTCTTTAAAAATCGTTTTTTCGTTAACCTATTGAAAATTAAAAATAAAAAATCCCATTCGATGTCGATGATAAGATAAGAACGATAAATCGTAGTGTTAACAGACAGGAAAAAAAAAACGGGCACTTCATATTTTTATAAAATCAACAATAATTAATATTAATTCCTCGCTGCGTTCATCTAATAAAAAATAGTAGCGCCGTGTGATCTGAAAGCCTGTCGGACCTGTTGGACAGCAACTAAAAAATATCGCACCGCTGGAGCAGAGCTGCCATTTCGTGTATACAGAGTGTTCAACATACTGTAGGACTCGCATTATATCGGTATTAACCTTTTTCGAAATTTTTTTATTTAGAAAATTTAAGAAACAACGGTAGCTTTAAAACGTGCCATTGTTCTGTCACTTTTATTTCCGAGGGCGAAATCGTGCGACTATGCGACTGCCCATTTTAGGCGGTATTCGATATGGATTTTCAAATAGCAATCTGTATTTAAATTTCCATTAGTATAATACGAAGTTTTATTTTAAATAAACGTTGGTGTTGCGGACGTATAAATGATGCACGTAGTTCTACTATTCTCCCTTACCTGCAAAACGACTAACTTAAAAGTAGAATGTTTCGGTCAACGGGTATGAAGGGAAATAAAAAAGACGGACATGTACTTCGCACGTGGATGCAGTCACTGTTGTAGTTGGGAAGATAGGATACAAACGGGAATTTAATGTATGGTATATCTGTAAGCAACGATAAATCATTGGTAACGAAAAAACGATTCTGAGCGGAGTTCAGTTGATTAGTGATTAGTGTTACTTTGCCAACAATATATGTAATATGTCATAATATTTTGGTGAAATAATTACATTTGCATTAAACATTTTCTTTAATAATATTTGTTTAATATTGTACCTATTTTCCCGTTATCCCATTTTCCCTCCGGTATTTTCCGGGTTTTCCAATATATTGAAAAATCCCCCGGGAAAATAAAAAAATGTCCTCTCAAATCCAGTACCATCCAAATCAGATTTCCTTTCGGAAAAAGTGCCACACTTGTAAATCGGAACAAAATATTTCTGGTAGAAAAATAGTTCACAGATAAAAAAAAAAGAAATAAAATAATGAATATCATTGTAAAACCATACGTTTTTTCGCTCCACTCGGAATCTAAAATGTCTACACCAAAATGTATCGATGCTAAATTTTTTTATAGTATGCTATTTGAAAATCAAAAGTAGATACCTATAATAGTGGTGCACCCCCGAAAATAAGGACGGCGAAAAATAACCGTAACGTAACGTTTCAGAGAGGTTTGTTTCGTGAATTTTCTAAAAAAAACAATCAACTTTCCGTGATAACGAGTGTCTTACGCGTTATGTCGACCGTCTTGCATAAATGCGTTTCGTCGTCGTAAACGAACGTCGAAAAATCGTGTGAAAAACTGTTTTTGTTGTACACGCGGTTTTAGAGTGGTCGGCGACGATGAACGCAATTCGTACGTACGGTAGGAATTATTACGCGGGCTATAAAATATTCGAGAACGATGAGAAGTGGAAGGTTGCGCGATGTTCGTGTTGTTCGGTTCGACGCGATAAGGAATATTAATTGTTATTTTATTTGTATTTATTTTTTTTTTTTTTTTGTATTTAGGCCTTTATCGGCATTGGGACGACCTATCACCGTGGCGTAGTATTTATCACGCGCGTGTTAATCTCCGGTGATAGAAAAATAATCCCGAACCGCTCTGCCCCGTCACCGATACAGATTGCGTTTATTGCGTCCGATCGATCTGTACACATGTGTTGCGGCGATAATATTAAGAGCTCTGAAAACAAACATGAACATCTTGTCGGCGCGGATTACGATACCGGTGTACCTGCGATTTGCCGCGTTTTAGATTTATCCATTCAAATCCTACACGTAAAAAGAAATGCTCGAATTGGAGGGAGGGGAACGGAGCTCATCTACTCCGCCTTTTTTTTTCGGCGTCCCATTATTAATTGTTTCTGTTGCGACGGTTCACGTCACTCTTTGCAAACGGTGATATTTCCGTATTGCCCACCCGCGGGTATAGTATTCAATACCAATTGTAAATATATTTTTTTTTTTTTTTTTAGAATTGTTGTGTTATAATATAACAAAATATTCTAAAAAAAAAAATCAGTTATATTATCGGTTCAGTCTTATATTATTATCATTGTTATACATTTTCCGTATTCCATTCTTGGGTACCTATACAAATCTAGTAAAATAATAATAACTTAGTTATAAAATAATTTATATTGTGGTTCAGATTTCGCATCTGGATTGAGATAAGTGGGTGGTTGATTAGTTTAGTGATGAAATGGGTGTCAGTGATTTAACACCAAAATAATAGAAAACAAGTAAAATACTATTAGTCTCTAGTGCCTGGAATTTTCATCTAATATTTATTAGGTTATCCTATTATGTACTATGTCATCATTTTTACGTGTTGTAATTTTAAAAAATGTTTTGTTTCTTTTTTACCGACTGTAAATATATTTTGACTGTATCGAGTTAGTAATTAATTTTTTCGATAAAAAAGAATTAAAATTTTTTTTTTTAAATAATATGAATACAATAAATCGTATGCAATTTTCTCCAACACCTTAGCTCGACAAACGACGACAAATTAATATTTTGATGTTATTTTAAAGCAAGTGGTATTGCACGTTTTGTGTTTTATTTAAAGTGGTATCCTCGAGTAGGTCTAATCCACTTAGAGCTGTAGAGCACAAATTATACTTGCACATTCAAGCGGTTCAAATAATTAATTTAAAATAAATTTTTTTTTTATCGATTTTTATGCATTAAAATATAGCTGGACCGCGAGTTAGAAAGAGTTTATTGACGCTCTATTGCACTCGGTCTGTGGTCAGTAATAGCAGTAAAATATATGACTTTAAATATAATAAACTTAACTACTTACTATACTTATTGACTGTTAAAGAATTATCTGTTATAATACTTTTCTTTATTTATATTACGGCAAAACTTTAAATTATGTATGTGGCGTTCGTACTTGAACACAGTAGTATATCGTGGTAAACTTTGACATTGTCTGTTCTTACTCAGGATCGAAAACAGACCGCAACTGCTCAATCTTTGCGTTTGGGCTTCCGAATTCCAAATTAGACCGTTTGGTACACATTAGACTTAAGAAAAAATAAATTTAAGCTATTAAAAATCGTAGAAAAAAAAAAATAATAAACACGAAAAAAAAAGAAAGACGGACACACTTCGCACGTGGGTGCAACCACTGTTGTATGTGGGAAGTTGGGAAGGTTGACCTACGGGCGAGAATTTAATGTATATCTGTAAGCAAAATGTATTCTGTGAAAATTGCAGTTATCCGTGATGAAAAAAACGACTTCCTCTATGCCCGGATCAAGATTTCCGATAGAAAAGCGATTAACAAACGGAAAAAAAAAATGGTCATATTTCATTTGAGAGAATACGAGAAACGTCGTTTCTATATTACGACAAATTAAAACCGCTTTTCACGGAAAATCGCCGGACGTGATTTCTTTTTTTCCCCCCCGAGAAGAGTGTAGAACCGTTATTGATAATCGATACGCGATAAACATAATAATTGTTGCGTAAAACGCATTCACGTAGTCGCACGCGAGACATCTATTAACCCGATTTACGTCATAATTGTTATTCTCATTGTCGCCGTTGTTGTGTTTCGCCGGCGAACGTTTCTCGAACTTATTTACCCAGCAGCAGCTGCAACCGTGTGTATTGTTTAACGTGTAAATTTTAATACAACGGGGACATAATATTATTTAGGTGTTTACATCCCAGTAAACTCTCGTCGTCTCTATGCGTCTATAGCAGACCGGCGTAAAAATAATTGGCACGATGACGACCGTTGTATTATGCGAACGTTGTTGTGTACAAATATTATGTATTTACACGCGTTTGTGTATATTTTAAGAAAACGTATACGCGTGTTATTTTGTTGTTTTAAATAGACCTGACGGTCCGCGGTGGCAGAAAACGTGTTCGAAATACAGACTCGTTCTTCTGTGCAGCGTTTTTCGTCCGATTGCAGCTCGTGTAAACCGCACGCGGCGTCGGTGATATCGCCATCATAGATAACCTAACTCGCCATAACCTTGTGTATTATCCCCCCCCCCTTAATCCGGGCTTAGTTAGGCCACTGGATATCACAACTTATGAGTGTATCTGTGTATACCTGTAGACGCTATACAAATATGAAAAGGGACATTATATTTTCGTCTATTATTGTAATATTATATTCTTGATTATCAAACAGTTAATTGTTAATTTAACATTGTTAACTAATGTACGGATCACATACGATACTTATCAATCAATCCTTACCAACTATAATCTACATCGTCAAAACAGACAGTGTCATTTGTGTACATTGCACTAGTGAGGGTTGGCAAAAAATGCTCACGAGTGCAGTCAGATGGAAAACGCTATGCATGGCACTTTCGTGATGCAGTGGTTAGTGGTTGGTAGTTGTGATAAGTGGTGTAGGACTCCATCTAATCGTAAAACACTACGGATAGTGGTGAATTCAAGGAGAGAATAGGATAATTTCCCCCCCCCCAAAAAAAAAACCTTACTTAGTATTCCTATAGGTAATAAAGGTATGGATAGGCTAACCTATTAGTGTTCCAAAATTGATTCATAAAGTGAGGTGTTTTTTCTTTTAAAGTTGTTTATTTATTATGATAACTGATAAATGATCTCAGTTTTTCGCCCCTCCGGGAACATCGCCTCACATACATTAACCGTTATAAAAGTGGCAATCAATTTCTTTATTAATTATTCGTTATATTAGTATGATATGTTTTTTTCTCGCTTTGTAATAAAATACACATCAAGTTTAATTGCTGTAAATGATTTCGCCTTCCCGGAAAAAATTAAGATCTGGATCTCCCACTGACTGTGGTGGATTGACACAACAATATACAATTTAAATGCCTTGTAAATATACCTATTTCTTTATTATATAAATCTGAAATAATAATTAAACGAATAATCGAGAGAAGCGAGCACATTTTATTTTGTTAGTAAATAACCCCTCTTATCATCAGTCGGCAATAGTTTGCTAAGTTCGCGCCAATCTACCAACTACGCCACTGTGGTTTGTTTATTTAGGAACCATGTTATTTTATTTTAGTCGTATAATAAATTATTGTAATTTACAATACACAACACATCGGTAATAATAGTTGTTGAGATGCCAGATGGTGGACGACCTTTTGGTAGGTAAAATAGGTCGATAATAATACATGTTATATAATATTAGGTAGGTACTGGGGACATTTTTCAAGATACATACTTTTGAAAAATAACATTGTTATTAATTAAGATATTGTCAGGATCTAGGTATGATCGGCCGGGTACTTATATTGTAACAAAGAATTAAAAGATACGTGACTTGATTTAGGTGTATTTAGGTGCATTTCTGTTGGCTTAGTCGTCCCTTTTTCACGGCTATAACATAAACCCTACAGCGATGAATAGGTAGGTGCCTGTTAATAGGTCCTTGTGATCCGTTTGTCACCTATTATTATCAAGAATTAAAGACGGTTTTACGGATTTGATTTACGAGTATATTTTATATTATTTCTCTTGTGTATACCGTACCTTTTTTACGTCCAGTACGATCGGTCGAAACAATTTTTTCTGTCGAATTCTATGAATTGGCGGCACTCGGGTTTTAAACGCTATTGTTTGTTTTTAAAATTTGAGTTAAATCCATCCAATGGAAAACTATTATTCGCTGTATATGTTTTCGACAGATTGAAAAATATCGGTTTGGGTTCCAGATTAAACATATTAATGAACAAATAGGTGTCCATTATATGAACAGTATTTACAGTTGAAAAACAAAAATATCGAACCTAGTTTTCGAGCCCTGCAGCAGCAGTGAGGCATGTTTGGAAAACGTAAAAATAGATCGATTGATGTTGGTGTGTAAAATTTTAGCGGAAAAAATATCGGTTTCGGAACATAAATAACACGTCATTGACACGATCGCTACACGAACGGCCGATGACAGTAAAGTTATTCCCTTGTACTTATATAGCTTTTGTTTACATCGCTGAGTATTTTGGAAGTTGTTGAATTCGAATTGCATATGGACAGTGGTATACTACATAATATATACGTCGTATACTCTCAACATTTCGTTTAAAAAAATCACGAGTATACGCAGTATACTCGTTAAAAAAAAAGTAAAAGTAAAAAATGTTATGATATAATATTATCATTTCTCGTTCATATACCACGAAGACTGTAATAGTAATGTTAATTGTATTTATTTCAATAATTATGTATATAAAATCTTCTAAAATATCTCTTTTTTTTTTTTAATTTTAAATGTTTTATGTTGGTAATTTAAATTTAATTATTATGTCATTGACAATTATTACCCTAAATAAACATGATAAGCCATGAGCAAGAAATAAAACACGCCGCTTGTATGAGGTATAGGACACTATAATATTTGTTCTCAAAACAAAATTGATGGGAACGCCACTGCAGTGTATAAAGCTATACGAAACACCGGTAACAGACTGAAATAGGTAATAACATTTGTAAAAATACTATATGACGAGAATTTAAATCAACACCCGTGAGCATCAAATTTCCATCACTAGAGTCGAATTCCCCCCCTCCACCGGTTATTTTGCATAATAGAAATATTCTTTGCAAAAAAAAAAAAAAATAAAATATATTATAGTGTATAGTGTATTATAGTATTATAGCGCTATTATAATACTATAATATTAAACTAGAATTTAAACTGCTATAAAAAATGGTAAAATTTATTAATACAAATGGTATGGATTAAATATTGATACTCTCAAAATGCATATACTTAATATTACCACTATGCATATTCATCCCCCTAGCTTTATTAGGTGAATATTTAGGGAAGTACAAAGCTAAAAAAGGTGTCCTAGGATAATGGGGACGAGTGCAGTCACTGTTGTAGATGAGAAGTTGGGAAGGTAGGGTACAGACGGGAATTTAATGTACATCTGTTAGCAGCGATTAACCATTGTTATCAAAAAACGATTCTGAGCGGAGTTCAGTTTAAAGTGATGCTTGTTTAATATTGTACCGATTTTCCCGTTTTTTCTACGTTTTTCCCATGTTTTTCCCGGTTTTTACATTTGCTGAGAAAATTCTTTGGAAAATCGAAATCTGAACTCCATAATGTACCTTCTCAGTCAGATTTACTTTTAGAAAAAGTGCTATCATTGTGAGCTGGAAGAAAATTTCTGGTAGGAAAGTGGTCAGAAAAATCAAAAAATTAACATCATTGTAAAACCATAGGCGTCTTCGCTCCACTCAGAATCTAAAAAAAATATATAAATTATTTGAGTTGGCGATAGAAAAATAAATATTTTATATAATTAGTAAGGGGACGCAGAACAAAGGACAAATAAGAAAAAAAACAGCATTGTAAAACCAATAGCTTCGTTGCTACACTCAGATTCTAAAATCCTAGATTATATTATATCTAGTTTATTATTTATATATGTGGTCGTACATTAATAATCTCTATAGCGATGACACCATTGTCTTTTATTAACAGTATCCGTGTTACTTTGTTATTTCAATAATTGTAATTATTATTTTGTTTTAAAGAAAAATGATGTACGCAACTTTGACACGTCCGGCATTTGTCTGGTGTGTTTTCAATCTATAACTTTTTATAACACCTTTTCATTTTTTCTCCAAGTTTTAGTAATAATTTTCGTTAGATTGGACAAATTATTAATATGAGTCAGTATAGTTTGGGTGCATCTTCGATTAACTCACAAAACTTAACTCACCTATGACGGACAAGGCTCCAGGTAATATTTTATATTTCATATTTTTAATAATATAATTTAAGTATTTAAAATGTCATCAGATTATTATTATGCAGTCTGTTTTTTAAAATTTTATTAAAAAAAAAAATAAACGAAATTGTCAAATTAGTATTAAAATTAATTCTCTAAATAATTTTATATAGGCGCATATCATAATAATCCATTGGTTTTTATTTTTCTCCTTAACATGGTTCTGCTCACTTTTACTAAAGCTAGAAGAATATGTAATTGTTTTTAAGGGAAAAACATTTAGATACGTTTGTGACATAATATTATAGTAGGTAAAATTGATTTGCGAATAAACTCTTGATTATGCTGCGCTGTTTTGCTCCAACTTATTTTTGAATTTTGCTCTGAAAACCGACAAAATAAAAGTGAAGACCGAAGGTAGTTAATTGTCGGGAAAAAACATTTCCAATAGTAGAAATTTCGTATATTTTTTAAAGTCATGTGTGGAAAAAATCGGATCGTATACACATGCTTAAACAGGGGTCCAAGAAAATATAATAATATAGTACACAGGTATCTGTATGTCACTTATATGGTTTTTTTTTATGGGATTTTATATAAGAATTTTTTAATGTGTTTTTTTAAATATTAATTTAAAACTCAAATCGTATTCAGTTATGAGTTTAAAATGTTGTCAATAATTGCACTAGTGCAATTTTGAGATATGTCCGAAATTTTCAAGAGCACATTTTTTCCATCAAAATTTTGTGAAATAAATTCTCTATCAATTGGTGCAATAAACAGATACGTCTTCTGGACGTATTCTGTTGTTACACCAACACCAAAAAAAAAAAAATCATTATTTAAGCATGGTAAATATTATAGCGTTTATTTTATTAAAAAATTATAATTATCTGTTCATATATATATAATAGTATCAATAATATATCATAATACTTCAACGTTTTAACATTTTACTAATATATGTAAAAAAAAAAAAAATAATGTTACAATTTAAACACGTATTTTTTTTTTGAATCGTATACATTCAGCATAGATGAATTTATAAAATTGTACCTGTGTTATTATATTATAATATTAGGTTTGATGAATTTGGACTATTATAAATTATAGTTTATTCATTACCTACTATTGTACATAATTTACGATGTTGTGGATATGTACGTTGGTTGGAGCGTGATGAAAGCCCATTGGGTTTTTTCGACCTCTGGCGTGGCTTTAACAGCTCGCAAGTCGATTTGTGTGCGACTGGCGTGATATTAATTTACCCGCAAGTACGGATGATTCACCCCTAAGCGTGCTCACCCCATATTTTTGATCATATTTCCGAATATTTAGATTAATCAAAACATTTAAGGAGTATCCTGCAGCGACACCAACTGTAGTTTTTCAAATGAGAACCTATATTAAAGATTCCACAAATAGACGGAATATTACTTTAAATAAATTTTAGTGTCAACATTTTTGATTTCCGTTAACCCGAGATTATTACACTTTTAAGTTTAGGTAGGAGGACATTATTGGAGTATAATTTGTATGTCGGCACGGCGCGTGGCGTTTTACAAGTGCTCCACTGCTCTCCTAGATTTCCTTTCAGAAAAGTGTTATCATTGTAAATCTGAGCAAAATTGCTGGTAAAAAAGTTATTCATGGAAAAAAAGAAGACCGTAATATTTTCCAACTAACACATACATTTCGTACGTTTTCCCGTTTTTCCTCCGTTTTTTTTCGGTTTTTCATATTTGTTGAGAAAACTCCTGGGAAAGGTGCTACATTTAAAAATCGGAGCAAGATTTCTGGTAGGAAAGTTGAACAAACAAAATACACAAAAAAGAAATAAACATCTCTATAAAACCATAAGCTTCTTCGCTCCACTCTGAATATAAAAAATACTCTTCTCTCTCAACAACATAATGGTGAAATTCAATTTGACTTTGATCACTTCGATCCGCCTACGAAACAACTTACTCTCTTTTGCGAGTTTAAGCTCATTTGGTTTAAGTCATTGAAAATGTCTAAAAAAAGCGGGCAAAAATATTGAAATGATATAATCGAACACAATATGAATCTAGGATAAAAAAATCTTGAATAAAAAAAACTATGGACAAAAAATTCCGCCGACTAAAAAAGCCACGAGATGTAATACTATCATTTTTAGATTCGGAGAGTAGTGAGGAATGTATTGGTTTTACTATGATGTGTCGTGCTTTGTTTTATTTACAATTTTTGTCCGTCTGCAAACAACTTTTCTACCAGAAAAATGTTGTACTTAGTTGGACATAATAATCACCTTTCTGTTTGGACATTATTTTAAAAAAATGAGGTTAGAGTTGTCTTCGGACGAAACGAAAATAGCTCAATATAAAGTAGGCAATTTAAATTCAAAAATGCAGAACGTGCAGGCAAATTTATTTAAAATATGCGACGACGTAAACGGACGAACCATAGACGCATTCTTAACAGCCATCGCTTACACAATCAATATACGTACGTTTTAATTATTCGTTTTCCATTATTTCTGATTATTTGTAATATGTTTTCGTAATAATAATAAAATGTAAAATAAATAACATTGGATTATTTAAAATAACAACCTGTATAGCTTATTTTGTGACTTTTTTGTCCCGTAGCTTTTTTATCCGATTACCACACAATAAACAGTGCAATAGTCTTTATTTTCGCGGACAATCCGATAAAGCCACAAATGAACGTTTTCAAATTCCAGTAGCAGTGACGGTCATTACAATAAACGACGAACCGTATTATTTACGATATTAGTATTTTTATAAAAATATCTGCGAAATACTCGAAATTGATTACTCTTCGGTCTTTACTTTTCTATACGTATACGGACTGTAATATTATCACTAGGGCTCGGAAGTTGTTGTATTTACAATATTTTTTCCGTTCGGATTTATTGCTAAGTCAATTTTAAATTCGTTCCATGTAAGTATGAATTTTAAAATCTGAAAATATTTAGTGCAACTTTTTGCAATTTTTGCCATTTTTAGATTTGATTACAATTTTGTTGATTTTCCTCATTTTTGATACTTTTAAATATTAACCACTTGATTAATTTTTTTTTTTACATTAGATATAAAATAAAGACAGGGGCCGTAGTATTTTTACATTCGTTTGGTAAATAAAATGATTTATTGCAATTTTAGATATTTTTACGGCAATAATGCAATTTTTAAGTGTACTTTTGGATATATTTTACTGAAATAATGCAATCAATTTTAATGCTTTTTTTAGTATGATGACTTCTGAGCCTTAATTATTTCAATATACGAGCTACATTAAGGCAGTCTGATTTTCACCGCAATCGGAACGGATCCAGGTATATTATAACGCCGACTGAATGCTCGGGATGCTGTTTAAAATAGATATATTATTGTTATAATATACAAAACAATAGAACGGCGCATATTTTACAAACAAAATTAGAAAAAAATTTCGCCGCCGTTTTTGTCGTTACAATTAGTATAACAATAATAATAATAATAATAATAATAATAAAAAACGCTCGTATAACAGCGTGCGACTTATCTGACATAAATGCAGTTATTGTTTCCAGAAGACTGCAGTATTTTATATTATAATAGTCTCGTTCCGAATTACCGGGGACCGAAAATCGACGAGCGAAACGAAGTATATAATATTATCATATTATAATCACTATTTCGGATGACGTCGTTGCGTGACATTTTATATATTTTCACGTTGAAAATTATACGCCGCGGTTAGATTATTATTATTATTAATTTTTTTTTTGCGGGCGGATTTGTTTTTGACGCTTTTAAAATCGGTAACAACGCAACGGCGACGATAAATATTACGTTTTTGTGCGTTTCAATATTATATTATTATTATTTGTTTCGTACAATATACTGCAGCGAACAAGCGAATAGATTCGTCGTCGATTCCGAATTATTGCGCCGCAGACACTCGCACACTTGGATTGCATTACGTACGTACCTACGCGCGAACAATTAAACGTATAGTCATGTGAACAATTTTTTTTTTTTTTGGCACACATTTTCGGATTTTTACGTGGTCACGTTGCGTAATCTGTTATTTAACGAAACGCATGTAGGACGTACATCGAGTCGTTGAATTTATATCTATACGCAACGATACGATACCGTTGCTATAACGAACAAACGATTCTGAGGGAAATTCGGGTTAGGAGGACGCTATACCCGCGTGTGTTGTTTCATCGTTTAAGAATAAAATCTAATTTATCGTTTCTAAATGGCTGTAACATATTGAAAAATGAATTTAAAAAAAGAAACGCATCGTCTTGCTCTCCGGAATATTGTCTTCTTTTAATTTTATAATAGGTGCTTTTACTTTGAAAACAAAATTAAATGAGTTTTACGTATATCATCACCCGGTAGTTGTACTGAGGCGTCTTCTTAAACGCGTTTCGAAACGCCAATAAAATTTTAATTTTTAATGCTAATAGAAAAAAAAAATAAAATGAAAAAACCCACTAAACGCTCAACTTTTTTTTTTTATCGCTCAAACTAATGGCTCAAAAATCGTCCCAACGGTTTGACCGCGTATCTAGAAATGAATAATGTAAATATTCCGTGAACGTCACGTTTCTCTATTTTTAACTGAATTATAAAACAAAAAAAAATCTAACCGTTTTTTACGGTTTTTCCCGATTTTACCCGATCTTTAAGAAAATTACGAAAAAACTCGATGACCTCCGTGACTCTACACGATTTTTTGCTTTTCGAATTTTGAAAATCTGAGCAAGATTTCTGGCAGTAAAATTGTTAACGGACGGAAAAATAAAACGTGTCAAAAGTGCACGAACATCTAATTACTGCAGGTTCTACTTAATCGAAGTAAACCTTATCGTCTATTTGGCAACCAGCTTGTTAATCGTTGAACCCGTAATCAAATAGTTAGCGTTCTATCTGCGTTTTTGACTTTGAATTGAAATTATTTTGATCTTTTCATTGAGCATACTGACGAGCTCGTCTGGTTTTGTACGGAGGGGGAAAAAACGTATGCCATCCGTTATTTTCTTTTGTTGCCGTATGACCGTAAAATGCCGACACAATATAAAGGGTACAATATTAGTGATTTGAGTGAAGAGGGCACAAAGAATATGCTCACCCGTTTAGTTTTTTATTATTTTTTTTTTTTTTTTTTAACTGTTACCGGAAAGTAATAACATAACCGTTCCGCGTAAAAAAAAATATACGTTGTTATTTTTAATTAAAACACGATTTTACAGGTTATTATAAATACAGTGTGTTCGCAAAGAACACCGACTGAGACACACAAGGACTGTTTACTCAATTTCGAGTTATCGACAAAGTACATTTTGTTAAAAAAATATCACGTAGGTATGCGTTTTTATTTTTAATTCAAACAAACTGTATTATATTTTTCACGAGTTATCTGTTTTTGTTTAACGTGTAACACTAAGATTTGCGAGTAGTATATATCAATGTATCATTAATTAGTATTGCGATTACCGGTCGATAAGCAATAACAATTATTATTATTTATCTGGATTTAGAACTCGACGATTTATGATTTATGAACTTATCGACTGTTATGAGTTTATGACCGAATGTAATCGAAATACTACGTGTACAATCTGTTAGGTTCGCGTTGGTGCAACGGCGAGCGCGCTTAACCTTTCGTCCTTTTTTTTGAGCCTCAAACATTTCTAATTCCAGAGAATTAATAAACGTTGTATAGTTTAAAAGAGTTATTGGTAACATTGTGTCCTTTAGTACGGTGACTCCGTCCTATCGTCTATTATATCCGTCCTAATAATTATTTAATTGTAAAAAAATATGCGATAAATACCTAAGTCGTTATTTATTTACTAACACAATCCGTTTCAAATCGTCCTTTATTCAATCGTTTATCTATAAATAATGTTTTACAAAATTTGAAAAAAATTTTCCGCCCGAACAGGGATTTGAACCCTGGACCCTTAGGTTAAAAGCCTAATGCTCTACCGGCTGAGCTATCCGGGCTTATATTTTAACGAGTACTATTATGGTGCTATTCAAGAAATCAATCCATGCATACTGTATAAGTTGTAAATTATTAAAACAGTAAAACACGAAAATTGTTTCAACAATTACATAAGTATAAAAAAAAAAAGGCCCGACGTATTGACGTAGTTTGTACCGTCGGTAGGTCACTGTAGTAAACGGAATGTTTGAAAGGAATTAGATACTGGGTAATTTTATTTAATTTATAAACATAAACGAAAGATAAATCATAACAATCAAAAAACGAATCTGAGTGGAGTAGTATAAGTCGTGATTTTTTTTAACTCAGAAATTAACAAAAATAAATTTGGTGTAAGTAAACATTCGTTGTTGAATTTTTATATTTTATAGAAATATTGTTGGGAATCTACTATCTAGACACTTCCACACCTGTACGTTCTACGTGAAAAAACCCGAAAATTTCGCCGTGTTTTAAAAACAAAACGTAAATTTCGTAAAAGGCGTGGGGAAATTAACAAACTGCTCGCGAAAATTCGCAATTTTTAAAGTACGGCAAAAAATTCGGAGTATTTTTAGTATTTTACTCACCGAAAAAAATTGTTTTCCGAGAAAAAACACATCTTAATAAATGCTATTTTAAGCGATCCTCTTACCTATTCATGAAAACAAATCTAGTTTAAAGTATTATAATAGGTTGTGTGTGTGCTTACTACCGGTTTCAATCTAAAACAATCAATAGAGAATATTAGTCGACACAATTAAAATAGGGGTTGTAATGACATTTAAGATTTATCAATTATTATCTAAAAATGAGCAACAAAAAAAAAAATAATAATAATAATAATTTAAAATAAAATATTTACCTCCCTCACAAAATTGCTGTCAAATTGATTATTGTGTAAATTAATAAATCGTTTCATAAAAAATTGAAAAAAATTTTCCGCCCGAACAGGGATTTGAACCCTGGACCCTTAGGTTAAAAGCCTAATGCTCTACCGACTGAGCTATCCGGGCTTACATTAATTTTATAATAGTTGTGTTCTTTTATACAAAAAACTAACTCGAGTATTATAAATTATAATTATGAATAGTGGGCTATAGGCTATAATTCTTAATATACTATTAAATTTACGACATAGAAATACTTGTACACCGTTAAATGCTACGTACACAATTGCAAACGAAGTACGATTTTGGAAGGAATTTTTGGAACGAGTATTGATAATTTCAATTGAAAATATTATTATGCAAGGGAGACTTTGGAAAAGTCATATTTTGCACTTAACTCGAAATTTAAGAAAAAGCACTTGTTATTTTCAAATAGAAATATTACCAGTCGTTAGACAAAGTTCGATCCTATGAAATATCGAATAGGTATGATCATAGGTAAAATATTGCTTTAAACCGTTTATTTACAAAAAAAAAAAAAAAGCATTGCAGACGATACCCTACTAAAGGGTCAAAATTAACACGTAATAAAAAGTAATTTTAAATAATAAAATAATTTAAATCATAATCAATGACGTTGGTAAAAACAGAATATTAACAAAACGTATATCTAACTGATTATAACTAATACCCTTTAATACATTTAATTACCTATTTACAATGTATGTATTACACCTATGGTAAGATAAGGTATAAGACGAAATTAGAAAACCGTAATTATAGGTTTTTGGTTTAATAAAAACAATGTAATATAACAATTATTAGACTCATATTTTCTATCGGCGGTGGTACCTGAACATTATCATCGTTAATTTTACGATGCTCGAAATTATTACGTCAATGCATTTAGGTAGGCACTAAAGTTTTGTGATTTTTTCGATTGCGTCAGATGTGATTTGACGCAGCGCGGTTTATTTACATATGACCCGCGGTATTTATTTAAACCATAATAAAGAACGAATTTGAATATTGTTCACTCATATTATCACTCGTATTATACATACCGTTGTTATTGTTATTGTTGTTTTGACAACAAACGCGATGAATAGGTACAATTGAATTATTAAACTCATTATTATATCGAGTTCGATACAAAATCTACATATTATTAAGTATTTGTTGTTTAGTACCTACCTATAGGCACCTGCCCGATTAAAACAAATTTACGAAACGTATATGCATTATGCATAGTAGGCACGTCATTATAATACGACATATCTGTACCTATTACAATATGTACCGGTAAACTACCGGTTTGTGACATTCTGTTTGGTTTTATGCGAAAACGACTCAAATCGACGTTCAGCCGCTATACATGTATACAAGTGATGATCAAACAAGCAGGCAACGATAAAAATAAATTCTGCGTTTTACATTCTGTAAAATATTTAAATTATCATAAACATTTTATGTCTATATGGTAGTCGGTACGATCTGTAATATATATAAGCTGTAATTTTATTACGCAATTATTACGAAATTTGTCTTTTCACGCGATCGATTATTTAAATTTATGTTCAAATGTAGAAAAATTATAGAATACAGAAAGGGGCTCAGAAGTATATTATTTATCGAGAGTTGCTGGTCGAATATTCGGATATATTGCAATCGTTCTGTAATCGTATTTATACGTCGAATAACACGGGTTAACACGAATGACAAGAGGATTTATGCATTTTTCAACGTCGGAATACTAATGCTTATTCGACAAAAAAAGCGCTAAATTAGTGATAATTCGGTAATTTTTCTACTAAAATAACAATTTAACGGACAATTATGCGTACCGTAAGGGGTGTACGATATTTAGTCGGGATAATAAAGAACATTAATAGTGCAGTTTCAATGTTAAAAGACCAGTGATTTAAAACTGTATATTTTACGTTATTTTAGAAATACTAACATTTGATATGAGTCGCTGAATCGTATGTAGCATATCAAAAAAAAAAGAAAAAAAGACAGATATACTTCACACGGGGGTGGGCTGTTGTAGGTGAAAAGTTGAAAAGGTAGTAGAAAGGAAATTCAATGTATGTCACCAATGTATGTAAGCAACGATAAACCACTGCTAACGAAAAAACGATTCTGAACGGAGTTCAGTTGATAGTGTTGCTTTATCAACAACATATTATATGTCATATTGTCGTAAAATAATTACATAGGCATCATACATTTTCTTTACTATAATATTTGTTTAATATTGTACCAATTTTCCCGTTTTTCCCAGATTTTTTCCATTTATAGGGAAAGCTCATGGGAAAATCAAAAAATTATCTTCCTAAAGTACCTCCCCAGTCCGATTTCCTTTTAGAAAAAGTGCTGCAATTGTAAATTTGAGCAAAATTGTTGGTAGAAAAGTTATCCGCAGAAAAAAAAAAATTAACATCACTGTAAAACCAATACATTCCTCGCTCTGCTTAAAATCTAAAATTGTTGCAGAATTGAAGAACGACTTTTTTCTGAAAGTGTGCGGTCGTGATAACCGTTGGATTGAAAAATCTAGATTTGGCCTTACAAAAAAAACATTATAGCAATAATATATTATGCATACTAGTGTATTGTTGTCGATTAATTTAATTTGTTTTTTTTTTACTAATTGGTCTATTGAATATGTATTAGTTCACTGTATATTGTATGCATTAAAAGTATTGTCGTAAGCTCCTGCCTAAAAAATTCATCTTTTTGCTTTTGAATTCAAACAATGTGTAGTTTGTATAATATATCAGTGCATTATATATACAACAATAATATGGTTATGGCAGGTTTATATTTGCACATACAATTTTAGAAAATAATCGCAAAAACTCAAACCGTTAAAATAAAATACATACGAACAACGGTATTGATTTAGAAAATGATGGTTAACATAATGTAAAAAGTATAGAAAGAAAATTTCTATAGGCAATTTAAATCAGTTCTACACAATAATCTTGATCTAATTAGTCTTAATCTTAAAATTTCATAAGGAAGTTATAAATCGCAAAAATCCTATGGTTTTAATTTTTCAAAAAATCTTTAAGTACTCTTAAATATTTTAGCTTTTAGCTAAAGACTTTAGAATGCTAGCCCTGTTTATTCGGTCTAATCGAGTACAAATTTTAAGAACCCTATTTTTAGACTTATCAAAAGAAAATTCAGTATGACTTATGAAATTCAACAAAAAAAAAAAAGAGCTGATAATGTTAGTGGCTGTATCATTGTTGTAAATGGGAATTTGGCAAGGTAAGATTTAGATAATTAAAGTAATTACATTTATATTGCAAAAATAAGCCATTGCTGACAAAATACACTTCCGAGCGTAGTTTGCTTAAATATGGCTAAAATCAGAATCTAAAAATGGTTTTTTCGTATAAATAACTGTAAAAATGCCCTTTATATACCTATGCCGGGTTTCATTAAAAAGTTCTATAAACTATTTTTTTGACAATTTATGGTTCTATATTTACCTATTTAGTTACATTTTAATCAACAGATTTGTTTCATGGACATATTTTATCTGTATAAGAATGTCATATCCATGAATATTTTATCAATGGTAATAACCACTCAAGGTTCGTAGATTATGTAATCAATAAACCTTGTTAACCACATACTTTGTTGTCAACCATAATTATCAGTATAAACATTTCATATACATCAAAAACATTAAATTACGTTTCTTCTTGATCACAAAATGATTTTTACACGTCTTTAAATAGCTTCTGCACATTTTATAGAACTGAAATTAGTTAAACAACTCATCGATTTGTTAACTCTGTTTGACAACATTTATTCATTTTACAGAAAGGTTTTTAATTTTAAAGAACAGTATGACAGTTTTCGGATCTGTAAAGTTACGCGTATAATCTGGGTACCAGACACTAATATGTATCTATCTTTTTACAAAGTTTCAAAATTATTTGCATGTATTACAAGGATCTCTGATCGAAATTTAATTGCGCAGATTTTTCGATTTCACATTTTTGGTCGAAATATTTAAATTTTCTCTGAAATTAATCTATACAATTTCAATAATCTCTAAGCGGCCTATATTAAACAAACCACTAAAATAGCTCTACTGTAAAATTTGTGAATTGTGACTTACTGCAGTGTTTTATGATTGAACAGCCGACTGGTGTATTTTTCGTTTTTTTTTTTTTTTTATAAATTTAAATTCGTCCAATATTGGTATATGCAATCCAAATCTGGGGCTGTGCAAAGCCGTCCCAAATTCGCACTGTCCATTACCCTCCGTATGATAACGTCTGCTCCTTGGTTTGTTTCCAACTTTTCACTACACTCTAACCTAAAAATTGAGTCAGTTGACCAATTAGCCACCAAACATTACAGATCCTTCTACTCCAAACTACCTTCCCATACTAACCCGTTAGTTTCTCAAATCTCATCTACTCAACCCATTAATTCCATCCATAGGCTCAAAAGAAAATATTGCTGAGATTTGTNTATCAAATTTACTTATTGTGATGTTAAACACAGATTGTAAATATCTTAATAAAAAAAAAAAAAATTTAAATTCTACAATTTTCGTGTCGTTTTTACATGATGTACAAATATGCAATGTTTTTTTTGCCACACAAAATATATAATACAATAATCAATTGGCCATTTATTTTAAAAATATCAACCAAATCACAACTAATATGTACACTATAATGTTAATAATATTGTAAACAAATAACGACATAATAATAATAATGATTAATAATGCACCTTGTGACTTGAAATATTGTGCTGTTGGGTCGGACATGGCGAGGCAACACACATTTGTACACGTTACGACATGCCGTGATTCAACACCATTCGCAATTTGTATCTATAAGTTTATTATAAACAGGACTTACGACCGTTTTGCGATGTTATAGGTAATCGTTGCCTATTATTGTAACATATTGTATATACATAATGTGTGCATAAATATTGATATTAAATTGCATAAAAAAAAAAAAAATAATTGTTTTTTATTCTTGGTATATTGTACGAGAAAACAAAAACATTTCAAAGAATATTATAATATTCTGGAATCGACAAATAATAATTATCGTATACCTACAATCCGGCTACATACGATTTTATTATTATTATACAATTATATAAAGAACACTCTTTGTAATATTATGTCGCACGTGCACCCTCGTGAATGTCGGATTTGAATGCAAGCCAAATCACATTACTTGTATACATTTTTATTTTATTTTTTTTATTTAGACGAAATATTTTTTATTATAATTTATGATGAGAACATCATTTTTTTTTTTTTTTTACGTTGATTTGGATATCATAAAGTTCACTATCACATCTGCAGGAAATCGTTGACGCTGTTTTACATTGTAATAGTTTTAAACTCTAAAACAACTTTTTTTAAACTTAAAACTGCGTTCGCACTAGAGCCTATCGTGAAACTACAACGCGAAATTCGCAACGCATTTGGGTAACATTTTTGTGGAAAAAAATATGTCTATAATATATTTAGGGCTAGATGAAGAGGGGCTAGGAGGGGCTATAGCACAGGGCCGCAAGTTGTAACTTATTATTTTCTCTGAACCACCTATAATTGTATAATTACCTGTATAAATAATAATAAACCTACACAAGTGACTGCACCCATTTGCGAAGTATGTTCGTCTTTTAGATTCTGAGCGGAGCGAAAAGCTTATGGTTTTACAAAGATGTTTGTTATTATTTTTTTTTTCTGAATGCAACTTTTATACCAGAAATTATGTTCCGATTTTTAAGTGTAGCACTTTTTCTGAAAGGAAATCTGACTGGGACAGTACTTTAAGGAAATAGTTTTTTTGATTTTTCCAAGAGTTTCCTCAGCAAATGTGAAAAACCGGGAAAAACGTAGAAAGACAATTACATGTTCAGCTATTTATTCGTTAGTTAAAATTGGCATGTTATGTGTGGAGGGATCGAGAATCCATAATTAACAAAATATGCCAGGAAAATCCAAGAGGTAAAAGGTCAAAACTTCGTTTAGAAGGCAATTGTATTAAGTAGGTGTTTTCGAGTGTCACGGGAGAAGAACAAATTACAAAGAAATGTGGGCGGGAAGGAGGTAGCAGGGTATAGAGAAGATTGGAAAAGGTTTTGTTCAGTAAGATGGAATCGACGGGAATCGGCGTGGGCGGCGGCAGCCGCGAAAAGAAAATAAATAAACATATTTTTTACACTTTTACGTTCCCGTCTAATTTTCTTGCAAATTCAAGCACCGTAAATTTTCCGCAAAGATTTCGTAGATAAGGTAATTTCTCTTTGCAGTCGATTCGTATATATTAATACGATAATGTCATCGTGTATGAGTACGACGGTTATAAAAACTCGAGTCATTATTACTCATTATAGGTATTATTTTTATTATTATTATTTACATCACGAACCGCAACCGAACGAAAAAAAAAAAATAAAAATAAAAACCGCTGCAGCTTTCGTTTGTTGCAACACACGCGCGTTTTATTTCCGCATTTGACTTCCGATAATATTCTCAGATACATAATAAATAATAAATAATAACGAACGCCGTCGTCGTTTAATACAAAAGTAGGTTATGAACAAACACCGCGGCAAGTGCGTGAGCGTATTTATAATTTCGCGCGATTTAAACATTTAAATTTATTCTTTTTGTTAAGAACTAAGTTCATAAACATTTTGTGACTTTGGCACTCGTGGTAACATTATAATCGTATGTTGACTCGGAACAACGTGCGTTGTTTAATATATACTATAAATTAATGTTTGTCTTTTCGTGTTAGGACACTATACGTGGACAAAAGTCTTACGATTTTTCGGGAAAAATATTGGGAATAATTTCGAAAAATGGTTTAATTTTAGTACTGTCCCGGTAGAAAAATTCGGATCTTTTAAGATGCGGCATGAAAAAATCGGAGCATTTTTACTAATCCGTACGGTGTTTTTTTCAAAAAAAAAAAAAAAAAATCAAGTTTTAGTTCTCTAGCTTTTCCGGGGCCTTTCCATCTCCAAAGCTAAATTTGAATTGCAAATCAAATCTAATATATTTTTCTGTGACTCAATGACATTGTTTCGTATCATATACCATGCCGTTTACAACCGTAGGTGTTATTATCGTTTACTCTTATCATAATCGCGATTGACGGTCTTTTTAATTAATTTGACATTATTACACGTTGAATTGCCGGCCACGTAAGTATAAATTCTTGTAATAATTTACGAAGAGGTCACTCTTTCGTACATTCATTTTATGTAATATGTATACGTTTATAATTTCAGTGGTGATTGGTATTGACCGGTGAGGCCGTAAGTGCAAATATGCAAAAGAGTAAACACTTTTATACGACAAAATAAACGTTAATATTAAAATGTAAAATATTACGTATTATGAAAAAATCGTTTTGCATAATTTCTTACACGTGTGTAGAAAAAAAAAAGTGAATTTTTTAAAAGATATGTTGACGATAAGATGTTTTTGTCGAATGTGTTCCCTGAAAATATACACTATCGCATTGTGTTGTGCAATTATTACTGAATCAATATGTTCAACATCGTGTATTGTTGTTTTTAGTTTTGTACGTACCTATACAGCGCACCAACCGAAGCCGGGAGATTAAATTTTGTAAATATACGGTGTAAGTATTAAAGATGTGCCTAATTGGCGGTTTTTACTTTTCACCTCCTCCCCGACGATTTTTACGCTCAGATTTCACGTTTTCACGCAGAAAATACCGGGTTTTTTAAAATACCTCATATACAGGCTATTTTATTAAATTTAATGAAACTCCGGTGGCCGTAATTACCATTTAACCAATTGTAAAAATATAAAAAAAAAAAAAATAATGAATAACAACGAAATATTGTAGTAACAGCGATAAGTCAGTCAAATACGTTTTGTATTGTATCGTTTTATATACGACACGACGACAAATAAATCCGAATAAGACGGAATTGATTTTCTATAGTAGAAACTATAACGGCGGCGGCGAGAAAAACAAACGGTTATTACATTTTCGTAATACCTGTGCCGATAGATGTTACTGTACGCGTTTCCACGACAACCGATTTTTTTTTTTTTTTTTTTTTTTTTATAAACAGAAAACGCGATTCGTTTTATTTCAGTAAACACCGCGGCACAAGCGAGCGAGCCGCAACAACGATCGACGGCGATCAAACGACTTTCTATGAAACTCGTAATGGAGACATTCATTTAAATATCATTTTGTTTATTCGGCCGTGAGCCCGTGAACGCCACGGTTTCGCCGCAAGACTTTCAGTATCACAATAATAATATTATACCTTGGCCGGCGTCTCCGGCGCATATAAAAGCATAACATTATATTATTATCGTACAGTGGGTACACATAAAATACTATCTCGACGGTGGCCAAAGCAAAACCGTTTGCCCGGTGTAAAACTTGTTTGTCGATGTTAAATATGTACGCGAAAAATTACCGGATACCGTTCATATGGGTGCAGTAGAGCTAGGACAAGTCCGGAAAGGTATACAGGGTATGGTATAAGGTAATTTAATTGCTATCTGCACGCGACGATAAATTGTCGCTAACGAGAGACGCTGAATTTTCACATTTTGGTTGGGCTGTAGCAATTCTATCCGCACAAAACCAAATAAACGCTAAAGAAGAGAAGAGCCCCCCTCGTCGTCAACCGTCATATTATATTATCACTGAAAGGGAACATTTGTTAGGAGTTTTATTTTTGAAAAATGTTTAGATATAAGTACGCGCAGTTATTTTAACAATATAATACATTACCTTTCCACTTTTTTTCGCATTTTTCACCGTTTTACATAGGTTCATAATAATATATGCGCCGTGAGAGTAATATTAAATTTTAAGTACATTTTATATTACATTACATACGGGTTACCTAGTAAAAGTAAAATAACTATAAATATACCTCATGTTTATTTATTTATTTTAAAATATTAAAATATTAAAAATAGATAGCCAGAAAAACTCCGAACCAAAAAAAAAAAAATAATAATAATAATAAAACATCAAATTGTGTAGCATTACAATAATTTTTATTGGTTTCGTTTTATTATGCGTTTGCGTTATTCGATATTATTTTATTTTCTCATTGAAATATTAATATAGAAAGTGAAACATTACTAATATATAAAAAACAAAAAACCGGTACTAAAATGTATTTAAAGTTTTGATTTTCTTTACGCGAATATTCGTTCATGATAATATATTTTATTTTATGTACGGTAATAATCTCAAAGCACAAAATATACAGAAAATTATTATACACACATACACAGAGAGAGAGATAGAGAGAGAGAGAGGGAGAGATAAAAAAAAAAACAAAGTCAATAGCAGTGATGTGCATTATTTAAGTCTAAAGTCATACGGCTAACTGGCTGTAATCGAAAAATCGGCATTGAAATGTCTACCGGTTAAAAACGATTACTATATTGATTGGCTTTACACGATAAAACTCGATGTTACAATATATTATAGGTACAAATACCTATTATTATTATCGACGAAGATGCGCAGTACCTCCTACCTATAGACGCGTATAATGATAATAGTTAATTATTAACTAGTTATAATATACGGTATTATAAATATTATTACGTACGAATTCGTTTGTAGTGATGAAAAACTAGACGCTTCGTGTATAATATGAAAAAAATGCGGTTTTTTTACCAGTAGTTTATTCATGCATTTCATAATGCGTACCTATCCCCTATCGAATATTTTATGGCATGACTTATCGTTTTATTCGCTAAATATCTATTTCCCAGGGGTATAATAATAGTTCCAAATACTTGCATACTTACTTAAAGTTACTTACACGGAAAACTATAGTCGGTTTATGATAAGCCCGTGCGATAATATACGGTTATAACTGCGTAAAATAATGCGCATTTCCTATAGCTACACGGTTATATTGTTATTATTACGATGACGGGTCGGTGGACGAAAATCGGAGGGGACCGACGGGAATTACGGAAAATCTTTCAAATAAATAACCACCGCGTTTTTTAAGATAACGCGCTCGTGAATTGGTTTTAATTAACATTTTTTAATTTAAACGTATCGAGTATCTAATATTTAATTACGTATAATTGTGAATGTCGTGTACCTTGCATTGCGATAATTTGTACACGAGTACCTAGACATTTTGAAGCGTCTTGCCTGTCTCCCCGGCTACAACATTCCACAAACGTATTTATCATTAAAATATTGCGAAAACCGCGGACGAAAAACTGAAGTTATTTCCAAAAACCACTAACTACTATAACACAACGGGAAACTGATAAATTTCGCTTCGCCGTTGTTCGTAAGACACTCTGTTTTTAATTAATTGTTCACTGTACGGTATAACACTTCTTGGTACCTGTACTAACTGTACTGTATAAAAATTTATTATACGTAATATAGTCGCACCGAAAACGAAGACAACCGTTTAGTTTTATTTTATAATACATTTTTTTTTTTTTTTAAATATTTTCTTAACATTCTACCAAACTATTTTACATCAATTATGTTTACGAATTTATATTTTAGTTAATGACCGTACGTGTAGAAAATACGAGCAAAGTGTATCGGCGTATTGTCGGACAATATACGTTTCCCATACAGGCCGGCCACGTAAAAATCATAGCAGAGCCGCGGGATTGATACAAATTAGTCGCTTGTGGCTGGACGGTCGGCCCGTGTTGGGGGCTCTTAAATTTTAGGAAAAAAAAATAAATAAATAAAATAAATCCGTTTTTATAAGAGACTGTATATTCCGTGTGCAGTCGTGCGACAAGAAACGTTTTTATCGCGGAGACGCGTTAAATAAACTCGAAACAGACGTCATGACGTGTACTTGATTATTATTTTTTATTTTAAACGAGCGTTTGGGAAGTTTTTAAAAACTTCTGTCGATCCGATAAACTACCGTTACCCACTGCAGTAGATATGAATTATTGAATGTTCGAATTATTTGGATTTGTATTGAAAACCCCACGTACCAACCTAACGCTATTATAGTTCGCGTTGCACGTAGCAAATCAACGCATTCGTATTATTATATACGAGTACTATTGTAATGATATACACGAAATTTATAAACATTTCCAACAGAAATATTACGCCAATATAATATAATAATCGTTCAGTGCAAACAAATATTTCGGATTTTTTTTTTTTCTGTACCTAGTTAGGTTAATTCGACCGAAACCGTAAACGGTTTATCGGGTTCGTTTCGACATACAGTGCGTTTTTGACCGAATTCGCTACACTGCTACACAGAATTTAATACAAGGTTAAAATCGTTCTCAAACGGGGGTAACGCGGAAACGGTGTAAATGATTAAAAAAAAAAACAACAAAAGAGTAAAAATAAAAAAATGTATAGATCGTTTAAACAACATAAACTTATACCTCAAGTCAGTTGTGAAATAGTTTAGGTGGTGATCTTCGCCGGTGCATGACTGTCTAAATAGAAAAAAAAAAAAAACAAAAATCGTTTGATCAAAAACTACAGTAATAATCATTTGAGGACATTCCGACATTATTTCCGAAATGAGAAAAAAACAAAAACAATAGTAAAGTGTGTAGAGCAATAGTTTTTTTTTTTCAAAGCTAATTGTTTCATTTAACCGATATATTATTTGTGATCCAATTACTTTTTTAAAAAAAAAATATATATTTATATTACACAATTGAATCGAATTAAAATAATCACGATTGGGGTCATAATATTATTTTAATATCGCGTGTGTACGTGCACATTATATTGCATCGTAAATCGTATTATAATGTACTTTATGAAACTAATTTTAAACAATTAAATACAAACATCATCATCGGAATATTTTTTATTATTATACGAGCTACGCGCATTGTAATGTCATTTTAAAGTTGCACACCAGCTACGCACGTTTTTTTTTCTTCTGTCCGTCCAACGTCGAAATCGCGATAACATATTTTAGATAGGTTCTAAATCGCGTCTATCAAAATATTATTATAAAAAAAAAAAAAAAAAAAAATGATAACAACTCTCTTATTTTAGTTGCGGCCATTCCCCTCGGGGACAATAATATGTTATGCCTATATGTCTATAATTTATACTACGACGGGATCGAACGATAATACACATTTTTTTTCTAAATCAATAAAACCATAACGCTCCCATTATTCGCGCAAGTAGTTAGGTAGGTATTTTATAATAATGGTATACAATTATTCCGTAATTCTGTATTATTCGTAACTACTATAACATTATCGTGGTTTATTGATTGCATTTAATTTCTCTATCACTCTCTCTCTCAATCTCTCTCTCTCTCTCTGTTTTTTATCCCTGTCCAGCTCTCTATCCATATAAACTATACATTTAACTCTCTTTCTCCCTATCTACGAATCTGTGCGCAGCCAACTATATATTTATATGAAATATGCATGCATGTGTATTAACCCAGAGAAATTAGCAAAATAAAATATTAATAAAAGTATAATATCTCTATATTTTATGTAATCCATTTTACAATTTTCTTGTTCTGAAATATACATAATATTTTTATGCGCTAACCTTACACGTAATACAACTATATTGCTCGAGTATTCAGGAGCGATCGGCAAGGCGGAATAATATTTGTTGTTTAATCAAAACGTATTTTACTATAACGCTATACTTACTACCTACTTGTAATTGAATCGATTGTATTCATGCTGGAAACCCGGAGACGCCAAGACGTGTCTGCAGACGGAAGGCGATTGGAAGCGGTGATTTACTGCAGCCTCCGTGGCTCTGTCCATCACAAACACACACACGTATTATAATTATTACTATTATCGCATTTCATGGCCAACGCGTACTATTATTATAGTAGCCGATCGTTCAGTTTGTTCTATATTTGATTTGAAATCGATACAAATGTCCGATAGTATAATATACAAATTATGCGATTATATTTATTTACAATTCGTAAAAAATATCTCGAATTTCGGTAGGGGGGAAGGTTATAAAAAAAAACTTCACCCCTTATTGCGCTATTTCTCACGTCTATCTAATATTCAGGACAGGATAATAATTGTTTGCCTTTATATTTGTGAACATTGTAGAAATGTAAAAAAAAAAAAAAAGACAACTTATCACACGATAATCACTCGATCAGTTATCATAATAATTCATATAGATTAAAACGTTGACGATCGCAATATTTGAATGTGAAATTTTAGTTTTTACCTATAGGTAACAATAAATAGCATTATAAGTTTACCTCGGATTTGCTTACTATACGGATAGCGGCTAAAATAATTTCAGTTATGATGTGCTGTGATTGGTGCGGTATACCATAATACACCAAATTGAAAATATGTAAATCTCATCTATTTATATGCACACATAATTATACTGATTCTATATTATTCGTCGATGAAATGTTCACGATATATTCAACTCTAATTCAGAACAGACGTCGCCTTTACCGTGCAATGGATATTATCTGATATTGATGTAATAAAACATTCAATTTTAAGCCGAACACATATTTTGTAAATTGACATTTACGATTGTTTTATTCTATAACTTATTGAAAAGATAGTATTTGTTTCACCACGAAATTATCAAGAGATTAACACTTATTGTATAATATTTTTATTATTATTATCTACATTTTAAACAACACATTTGAATAGTACCTACCGCCAGTACTATCTACGCAGTACGCACGTCACTCAATGAATCTAATTGGTTTGACAAGTATAATGTGAATGTTTTGTAATAAACGTATAAACACGTGTTCGTATAAACCAAGGAACGACGGCGTTTCGTTCAGAATATTTTGAAACATTGTCATCGGTATAATATTATTATTTATTGTTATGTTATGTGCACAAACTGTAAATAAATAAATAATTTTAATTATAATATATAGTTTATAATATTGTATAATTATAAATAATTTATAAAATATTTCGTTCTCTTCGTTTTAGTATAAAAAGTACTTTACATAACACTAATTATTATAGTAAGCTACTAAATATTTAATTTAAAAATGTAACATAACTTGTGTAACTTTATTTTTTATACGCACACTCGTTGTCTGTAATTGTGTTTTGGGATATTAAAAACTTGGGAGTGTTGAAGATCCCTTAGTACTCCTTAGTTGCGCTTATGCTCCTACCATTTTACAGTTAAAAACCATAGTCAAATTTCACTATTTTTTTTTTTTATTTTGAGATGTAGTATAAAACTGAATACAATAAATAATCGAACGCTATATGTATTCGGTTACCTATTTATTGTTTTGCAAAGAATAATAATTCTACAACGTAAAATAGGCGGGGAAAAATTCGAATCCTCTAGTGACGGAGCTGTACTGCTCACAGGCGCTATTTTTTTAAACAATGGTTTTTAGTCTTAAAATTAATTATTTTTATTTCCATCTCTTTTATATTTTTTTTTTTTTTTCAATGTATTGTTATCAGACCTAAAGCCGTGCACAAAATTTCAGCTCGATTACATAACGGGAATAATGGGTTTGTATATAAATTTGACCCATATTTAGGTGGGGCGTGGAATTTAATAAAATCAACGAATAGTATACTATAAAAATATTCGGGTTACTTTCGAAAAAACTTTTCACGAAAACTATATAATAAAGTGATCCCAAATAATTGAGTTTGCGGTAGGTTATGATTATTACGATTACATTTTTTTTTTTTTTTTTTTTTTTTTTTTAAATACCTAGTCACGGTAGGTAGGAATCGCCTTCTTATTAGATAGGTACCCAACTAATTTTTTTTTTTGTGTGGTATATTAGTATTACGGTTCTTTCCTATGGATAGGTATTGCGAAACTATTTCATCACGAAATAATACCTACCATAATTATTATTATTATTATTATTATTACACAGAATATTATCGTCAGATGGACTGAGGGCCTTCTATTTAATACGCTTAAAAATATAATATTATTGCGTTTACCGCGTTATTGTACCAATCCATTGACCGGTGACCTTACACATCCTGCGGATAGAAATAATAGTCATCACCGATAGCCCGCTGTATATACGTATGTATATATAGGCAGTGTTGTATTGGGTCGGCGATTATAAAATAATGTCGTTCAATGTCTAACGACCAAATAATGTCATTCTTTCCTATAATATTTATATTATAATTATATATAAACGCGTATAACCTAACCGTCCTTAATGAGTAACGACCGTGTTTAAATTTCAAATATCGCGGTAAGTACTTACCGATATATAAACAACAATTATTGTTGTTTCACTTAAATTATTGCTCGTGGATTGTGATTCATATGAAACTTTAAACACAAAAACACACATTTAGGTACAGTGTTCGGGCTCATAATATTATACATTACGTTGCAACCGATCTAAATTTATCTTTATAATTAACACAACATTATAACGCCCGTATACTGCAAGAAATAATAAACGATAACGAAAAGAATAATAAAAAAAAAAAAAAAATTATTATTAAATTACTCGTATTAAGAAGTGAAATATACGATTTAGAAAAAAAAAAAAAAAAAAAAAAAAATAGTAATACATAATAATAAACTTATTTCTTTATTCCACAATAATTGCTTAATGTATCTGTACCCATATACTATATACTCTTAATAATTTCACATTTTATCATTGACCGTTATAATATTATTATACCTCTTAGGTAATATTATTTGATATCCGAATTAATGTTATCGTTTTAATTTTAACGAATAATTAAATAGCATCAAACGTTTATACACCACGCGATATATATAATTTTTAGTCATCATTTTGATAAACAAGAAAAAAAAAAACCATACATATCTGTGCGTAAACGTATTGAAATTTAGTTTTAAAAATACATTGTTCTTTGTAATATTGTACCAGCAAACAAACAGATAAAAATCACATACAATATTAATAATAATTGATTTGGATATAATAGGTACCTATTATACATATCGTAGCGTATAATACAAAGAGACCATATTATTATCTTGTACACATAATATCTTTTTACTAAGAATCTTTATCGTTCATGTGTTACATAAAAAGGAAACCAAACCACTATAGGTATATCTATAAAATTAAAATATTATTATGGGCCGTCAGTATCGCATAGATAAGATTATATTGAGGATGATAAATAATATGTAGCAGCTGTAGTACATTTCAACATTCGGTTAGAATATAATACTTGAATATAATACATTAGATTCTGAGCGAAACGAGGAACGTATACGTTATACTGTGATGTTTTTTTTTTTTTTTTTTTCTATCCGTAAAGAACTTTTCTACCAGAAATCTTTCTACAATCAAAAACTTTATAGGAACTTTTTTGTCGCATCTAGTTGGCGCATTTAAGAAGTCATTACTCTATTTTCCCTGTGGTTTTCTTAATAATTAGTAAACTTGATAATTTCTGCGCTACCTTGACTGCAACAAGGTGAAAAATACGACTAATAATAATTACTATTAGCAGATTGCAATTATTGCAATCTGCTCGTAATCGTTTTTCGTTAGCAATGGCCGAACGTTGCGTAGATATATTAATTGAACTATTTTGCATACAACCTCCCGTTCAATGTCTCTCCTAAAACAGTAGAACGCGTATCGGCAGAATCGGTTTCTTTTCTTACTCGAGGTTTATTCGGTCTCTATTTAAGCAGTACCATTGGTTCTCACCAAATAACAGCCGATGGTTGTTGTTCGGGACGGGTATTTTATTTGGATTTCCTTACGGGTTACCCGTTATAATGTTAACGATGAATCAATGGGCTTTGGCAGTAAAAAGCCGAGCGTTTATATTAACGAGCGGGTATGATAATACGCGACACGATATTTCAGGTGCACAACAGACAATTAACCCATTAGTTGGGCAAGTATACAATATTATCGCCGGCTTTATGTAATAGCACCGTGCGAATAGTCGCGGGCCGTCGTGAATTCGTGTGTATTTGCTACCGTTGTACCGTTTTCGGTTAATTATTAATTACGGCATGTAGGCACGCGATTTGCAAATTGTATACAAATATCGCACCGAGATGCCCGGACAATAACGTGATTTATTATTTGAACCGTTTATGGTAAACATTATGGCTCGCGGCCGTTAACAACGCGATAACAACCAGATACTCTCTGCAGTCGCGGCACTACGCTAGGAAACGGGGCTCTATTTTGATTTTTTTTTAAATTTTTTTTTTTTACACGGTAATTGGCCGCGGTTCGGTTAAGATAAACCGTCTCGTTACACAGTACATAATCTAGCCGATAACATCGCGCGGCCGGGCCTCGGGACTCGTGCCCAGGTTCGATTCGGTTTCGCTGCGCGCGTAGGTTTTGGAACGAGTACACACTTTTTTTCTTTCCCCTCCCCCCGCCCATCATAACACCAAAACCGCAGTACAATAAGTCAAAACGCACGGGTACATATTATCACTGTTGCAGTAGGTATGCATAATGTCAATCACATAGTACATTATATAGTACAATTGTCTGTACTCCGTATTATTGTTATTATTTTTTTTTCCTTAATGTAATTTCATCCGCGTGTACATATACGATATTATTGTAACGGACGTCCGTTCATGAACGTGCCACTACTATTATTGCAGTTTATTTTGTACTAGGTATATATGGATTTGTGAAATTCTATTGATTATTATTTCGGAACTGTATAAAATGAAAACCGTATTTTTCTCTCACTTTATGTCGTTATTATATTTTGCTATCCTGATTTATATAGGAACACATCCGTGATCGGAATTGACTATAATAATAGCTGACGGCGAATCGTTTTCGACAACATTTCGGCGCCGAGCTACTTATTATAAAAAAAAAAAAAAAAAAACGGGCTGATAATAATAAAATACGAATCAATCGGTACAATAAAACAATTTTAAATTGCAATACATATTGGCATATTGAAAAAAATAAAAAATAAAAATACAGGTACAAATCCGATTGAGTATAAACTGACGTGAAGCGTATATTATTAATGCCACAGGGATATTTTTAATTTCAAACGAAACAAGAAAAACGCAGAAATATCGTGTACCGACACTCAGCAAACACGGATCCAAGGAGTATGGGCGAGGATAAGATTAGGATGGAAGTTGAAGATCGGTCTGAGGAAATTTTTGATAAAATGATATAAACGTGTATTAGTGAAAATACTTAGTAATACATACATGTAAGTCACTACTATGTTGTTTTTTTGAAAAAAAAAAAAAATGTTAAGCCCCTCTCTGTTTCGGATTCCAATATCCACGATTGTATATCGGACCTCTAAATCTATCGATATCAAAACTTATATCAAACTTATATACCTAGATATGCCTAATTGGTTTCACTATCATCATAAATTAACATGTTAATAAGTATAACTGTACATTATGTTAGGTATAGGCTTAAGAGGACGTCACAACCACGTCTGTTGTGTCAGTCCAACTAAAGAGCAAAACGGCAATGTTACGTTATACTTTGAACGCGACAATTTATGGAGGAAATCATCTCCGAGAGCTGTACGCAGGTTTTTATTTTCTAAAAAATTATCATACAAAAAAAAGTTATAGCTATGACAGTGTTTTTTGTTTTTTTTTTTTAAATAATAACTTTTTTGTATGACAATTAAAAAAAAAAAAAATAAAGCTAAAAAAAAAGCCCTCGAAAATATTCTCCTCTTTAAATTTTCTCAGTTTCGTTAAAACTTTAATTCTAACGCGGACGCGCCGCAATTTATACGTTTCAAGTAACTTAATTTTACCACGTCACCCGTTAGACTTGCCCGCCCAGTAGACGCACGTGTGGCGTCCTCTTGAGGTGCGTATATCCGTACGCGTATATGTGTGTGGCTTGTTGCAAGATGAGCCAATGTCACGTTTTGTGTTTGTTGGGAAATGTGCTTTGAAATTTTGTTTCCCCTTAAGGCTGTGTATTTTATTGAATGTAAACGTTTGTGTGATTTTAAATTTTTATTTGAAAAATAAAATATTGACATTGGCCCTTCGTGCATCAAACCGCAGACAATTATAAATTACTAATTCAATTACTACGAATATTATTTTATTGACGTAATTTTATATACGGATCGGCTGAAACCGAAAGTATTATTATTATATTTAAAAAAAAAAAAAACACGCAATGATCGTTTCCACGGATGAATATGTATGTGTAATATTGCGTATATTAATGCTATACACGAGATAATAATATAATCGTGTAATTATTGATGTACAATATAATCACAATGTTCACAATAATACGTATTGTATAGCGGCAGAAGTATTACGCGGTCCGTAAACGAACAATGATAGACCTA
The DNA here is from genome assembly GCA_902439185.1 of Cinara cedri. Taxonomy (NCBI): domain Eukaryota; kingdom Metazoa; phylum Arthropoda; class Insecta; order Hemiptera; family Aphididae; genus Cinara; species Cinara cedri. The sequence continues at coordinate 331,752 of CABPRJ010000501.1, forward strand.
TAGTAAATGGATTTTTATTATTATTATTATTATAGATAACTATAACTATAATATAGAAAACGGTCGGAAAACGTTGATTTTACATTTGGGAAAAAATAATCGGGTTCCCCCCCCCCGGAGATGTTAACACTCGATGTACACTCGATGTACACTATTATAATGGTATAAAATATCATAAACTATGCGATAATATTGGACGCACGGAACAAATACGTTATAAGAAAAACGTTTGGGGGGTCGCCTGGAATATTATATGCGTTCAGTTTGTATACGTTTCGGTATTATGCGACCGGTTTCCCGTCCTCGTTCGGTTTTTTTTTTCTTATTATTTTTTTTTTTTAATAATATTCTGCTACGTTTTAAATTTTGTAATACCTTACGGATGATGATTTTTGAAATCGAAACCGGTCGTAAATAAAAAAAGAAAAAAAAAAAAAAACAACTCCTACTATAACAGTCCGGATTATGCGTTTTACTTTTATTACATATATATATATATATATATATATTGTTTTTTCCCTGTATTTTAGTTATCTGATAATATACGTTCAGCTGATAAGTCCGTCCCGCGGCGGAATTTCAATAATCGAATACGTTATGTAAAACCTCTGCGGGCTCAAGTTTTGTTTAATTGGCACAGCGTTATGGCTGAATATTGGTATTGTGTTGTGATTTCGGTTTTAAAACAAACACAGGCACACATTTTTACAATGCCGACAATTCTATTGAGAAACAATGTACGTAAACCCAACGGCGCCCTTTGATGGATTCACGCTATACTATGGCAGCGCTATATTTTTTAATGGTTTTTTTTTTTTATTTGGTCCGCACTAAATGGTTATAATCGGGCCGTTGTTGGTGTAACGTAAAACGCAAAAGCGGTAATAGAACCACTGTCAACGACCGCGTCTACCGGTGCCCGATCGTCTGAGATGTGAGAATGAGAAACTTGGGAGTTTTACCACTAATTAACTACCATTAATTGTCAACTGTGAAATTGTTATCGTGGCTTAATAGTTATGCACGTCAGTAAGATAACAGTGCGCGTATAGAACTGACGTCACACGGAGTGAATCATATGGTACAATGAGTTGTGAGTATTTCGTGAAAAATAAATTATTAGTAGTTTACTATCAATGTTATTGCAATGTCAACAAATTGAATATTTGAATATTAGAATGTAAAGCGGGAATAAGAATATAAGATAGCGGAAAATGTTCAGAAAAATTGGCCTGACTCAAATGTTTACATCCCTGTTGAAAAACCGAAATGACACTTCTGCATACACCTATGGATGAAAAAGATCGTAAAAAAGATAAAACGTAAGCAATCGTGATGCATCCCTTGCAACTGCTATTATTTTGATATTTTGGATATTTTGGTTTTTTCGAAACTTAAAATTTCGGTATTTCGAAATAAAAGTGCACTGAAAATGACAAGTACTTGAAGTTGGCCCCCCCCCCATATTGGCCACTCGCTTCCGGACTAATTGTAAACAATTGTAAATCCGTTGTAAATAATTGACTGATAAATTGTGAAAATTACTAATTCGACGGTGTATCTCCCCTGCAATGTCTAACGCTTATCACGACGTACAGGCTTATTAGATGTACGCAGATATAAAAACTTACAGAATTATATAATATATATGGATGTATTTATTTGCTGTATATCGTTAAAAATCGTTTGGATTAACATCAAAGATTACAATCTTTTTATATTCTGAGCGAAGCGATAAATTTATTGGTTTGTTTATTTTTGTGTCTTATTCCAATCAAAAACTTTTTAGTACCTTACTTGTAGCGTTTTCAATCTAGTTGATACTTTGAGAAGACCATTTTATGATTTTCTTTGCAGTTTTATTAATAAAAATGGGAAAAACTGGTAATTTCTAGATTACTTTGACAACAAGAAGGGAAAACATGCGACTAAATGAAATTAGTCGTTATATACTTCTTTCTAACTTCCCTCCTAAAACCGTGGTATACCACGTGTATACACCCATCAGCGATATCAACCTTTTTTTTATCGCATTATACATAATTTAAAATAATCGTGATACGTTATAAAAAGTACTTAGTAAAAGTATTCAAAATTATAACTTCGCAATTTTAATCATACGAATAGCGGCCCGGGGAAAGAACGAGAATAGCAGTCGACAATTTTAAATTTCGAAAAAAAATCAGTTCCTATTTCTTCTCAGTATATGCATACTTTCATTATAGATTTCCATTGGACTATTATTATTGCTTTGCTCTTTAGATATCTTTATCGATTGGCAGTACTACGTGTCTCGATCAACATACTTTAATAGTGCGCTAAAAAAAAAAAAAAAAAAAAAAAAGTAAGGAATTCATATTAATATTCTTTCCTAGGTAATTTAGAAATTCGTAAACTACAAAAGTATAAACTCTCTATATGAAATTATAACATCGTAAACATTAACTCCATTATAACGTCATCGGCATTGTAGGACTAGATGGTGTATCGTGGAATCTTCAAGGTTTTCACAATAGGTATTATAGGTTTTCACAATTAAAACAAAACGTTTCTCTATGTATAATGTATTGTTGTTCAAAAATAACGAGTCGTTCGAGTCGATAAAGCACCAGCGGCGTAATCGCGGAGGCCGGGGAGAGGGATGGACCTGGGCAATAAAAAGTAATTGTTTCGCCGAAAATAAAATTCGACAAATTTTGTTTTTTTATTTACAATTTGAGATTTACAATCTTGGATCCTAATCCATATACGTAAAATATGCAAAAATAATTGTCTGTTACTTTTTCACGGCTAAACGGCTGAACCGGTTTTGATCGAATTTGAAATGGAAACGGCTCGAACCCTAGGAAAGGTAATTGGCTATTTTAGAAAAAAAAAATAAAAATATTCTACCTCTAAACGGTTGCAGATGACGCGAAGTTTTCGAAGTATTTTCGGAACGAAATAAAATCATTATCGTCGAGTTATGGATTGCCTCGATCACCGTAATGGTATTTTAACATATAATTTTGATCAGTTTTACGCGTTACTTTGCCCGCACACGGTATTGAAAACAAAATCTTTTTTTAAGTGGACGGTTATAGTTGTGTTATCCCTTTTAAGTATCGTTAATATTAGAAGAACAGCATATTTTAGCGTTCGCCCCGTCGGATAAATTTCGTCGTTATATGGTCACAGCGGTAAATTATTATCGTTCATTGATGTTGTCGATGAAAATATACTTTGTAACCATAATTTGGAAGATACTGCAGACAAAGACTCAAAAAAGTTTATTACAACGTGTTGCGAATGAAAAATTGGATTAATTATAACGCGTTTTTAGCGAGGGGCACAAAGTGACGATTTTTCATTTTATTTTTTTTCGTAAAATACTGCGCACGGGCAAAGCTATTCTCTTTTTTTTCTTTCATATAGTATAATTACGTGTATACCGAATTTGATATTCGATCGGGTTTTTTCGGAGGTGCTAACGTCCCCTAGTCGCGCTTACGGGCAAACGGACAAATTGTCATATCGTACATTCCGCAAAGAATAATACCAACTACAAGTGGTACGGACGATTTTTGCTTTTTTAAACATTTTCATTTCCCCCCCCCATTTTTTAATTTTAACTATCAATAACTGTAGTGACACTCGACCGCATAAAATTCAATTATTATTTCTCTTAATTTTCACCGAATAATAAATAATTTACTAAGACGCAAACGCGCGTCTAATTATTATCGACAATACACGTTAACGTGTACTTTTAACGCACCCGTAACCGCATTACCGCGCACTGAACGTGTCCGGGGGCACGGGCGCGCGCGTATAAGTGTTCACTACGCCGATCGCGTCGACGAATTTTTTTTCGGGCGCGTGGCGTTTAGCGAACAACACGAGCCCGGTACCATCACGCCGCGGTACCGCGGACCGTAGGCGCCCCCGGGTGGGCATCGCAAGACTATTGGTACTGTGCGCATAACGTACGCACACGTATGTATACATATACACGTGTGCGCGTGTGCGTGTTTATTGTACGCTGTAATTTAAAAATTTCGACAGGCGATTGGCGGCGACAAGAAAATTGCCGCGCGAAAATCGATAATTCTGAAACTATTGAAACGCGGCACGGCGGCAAGGTTGCACAACGCCGCGGCGGAAAAAAAGAAAAGAAAAACAAGAAAATAAAAAAAAATAAATAAATAACGCGACGCGTGCCGCGCGCGACGAGAAAACAACGGCACGGAATTCGACCGGCGCGCACGCGGAGCCCGTCGCATTGCGCGCCCACCGGACTGTCGGCCGGCCGCGTCGTATAATGCGGACCGCGAAGTGCTGCCGAAGTCCGAGCGCTACGCGGTTCTCGGGTTCTTCGGGCCCGGGGCCGAAGATGTCGGCCGGGGGGGNGGGGGGGGGGGGGGGTGGGGTTGTCCTTGTTCGGAAACGCCGTCAACGGTCGCCGGCCAACGTGTTGTTGTCCGCGCGCTATTACAATTGAAAAGTCGACTGCGATCGACCGCGGTCCCTTACGAAATCGGCTACCAGTTTCCACCGTCGCATCATAACGCGGGCGCGACCCGTTTTTCGCCCGATGGTTTACCCGGGGAGACGCGGGGTCGACGCGATTGCCGAACGGAAATCCGTTGAGTCGCGCCCGAAACGGACGTTGCGCCGGGGCACGGTTTTCTCCACCCGACGGGTGGAGTTTACTCGTACCCGCGGCACGGGTAAAACCCCCCTCCCCCCTCCCGTTATTTTCTGTGTTATCCCTGGGCGTCCCGTTCCGCCCGTTCGCCGTACCGCCGTCGAGCCGTCGTTACGCGTGAAAACCGCGCGCCCGTCGCCGATGCAACCCGTACGGCGCACAGTACGGCGGTGCCGGCGTTGTTTTACCGCGCGGTTACGATTGTCGAGCGCGCGGGTTTTCCGGGTGTCCCGGGGATGTGTTCTGTCCGTTTTCGATCCGCGGCGCGGCCGTCTCGCGGGTCACCGACGCTACTGCCCAGCTCGACGGACCGCGATTTTCCAACTGCCCGCCGATCCGTATTCAATCGTCTTATGCGACTGTAAAAAATGTGCGCCCGCCGTTCCACGACATAAATAATCGTGACGGTTTACAGTTTTTACACGCCGCGAAAACTATGGACGCCTTAAACTCCGCAAGCGTCAACGACGCTCGCACCGCGGTTTTGACCAATCAAATAATTATATATATTTGTTAATTTATTATCGACATTTTACGGGACATTGGCCATTTCGGTGCAACGAACGACGATAACGTCAAGTAATATTATCGAGTAATTATTATCGAGAGATAATACCGCGGTCGCGGTATCCGTTATGCGGTTATTACATTACAATACGCACTATAGACAGGGCCCGATTGGCCGATAGACCTAAAAGGCCTGCGGAGATGTTAAATGGTGACGGGGGGGGGAGGGAGGACAAAACAATTTTTTTTTTCATACCGATTTCTCGCAAACTTGTATTTTTACACTCGGTCACTCAGACCGTAGGCGTAGCCGGCACTTTTAGTTATTCATTTATTATTTTTTTTTTTTTGGTGGGCGCGGGTATGCGAACATTTATAGAGAGCGGAGAAAAAGTCATCGCCCAATCAACCCCGACTGGCTGTGGCGGTCGCGCGCATCAATCAGGCTCTGACTGTAGAGAGGATAATGGTAGTATTTCGTATCGACGAATTTCTCGATATACCGCGGTTAATAAATCGACAAATTACGGAAGACGTCCCCGGGTAGGTAGTGCGCGGTAAAAAAAAAAAAAGCAGGAGAATTCGCGCTAGATCGAGCCACACGTAGACACCAAGACAAATATAATAACATCGTAACTAGGGTTGGACTTACAGGAGTTTACACGGTTTTTAATAATCGTTCTTAGCGATATAGACATTTGTTTCGAATAACCGGGAACTTGGTCGTTTTTTTTTTTTTTTATTCGTCTAGACGTTTATTCGACTTTTTCTTCGCGCGTCAGTGCGTATTTCGATGTCACATTCGATTTCGTATGACATACTTCGCTAAACCGCACAGAAATGGTAATTAATTTATCTCGAGAATCGGCTAAACGAAATGTAGGCATTTTCTCGTATAATATGCTCCCCGAGTAGAGATTTACGTTTGCACAATTGTGAACTGCGCCGGGATTACTGTTTTTGTCTTCACGCGGACGGCGTCGCGGTATCTTCGCTACCCGACGTATGAAACGAAACAATTCTACGAAGTAGGTTCTTATGTGTTCATTTTTTGGCAAGTACATATTTTAACGGCATATTCTCAGTTTTTTTTTTCTGTAGCGCTACGAACGCATGCGTATTACGTTCGTTTTAAGGTCACCGGGGTCACCCTAACCTCTCAACCATATTGGTGTACGCGAGCGTCAGAAATATTTTTATCGAAAAAACGCGCCGCGGTTCGCGACGCGATTCATGCAGAGGCGGTAACGGTGACATTTTCCCGCCGCGACTTACCGACCCGGCGCGCGGCGGGGGCGACCGTCAAGGCGAGATACTTTCGCCGAAATAAAAAAAAAAAAAATAAAAGTAAAAAAGCTCGTTGCCGGCCGCGCGGAGGCGGGCGCGGCGCGGTATACCCGGCTATCGTTTACAGCGCGCCGGGTTATAGAAATCGGATAGTGACGGGGCGACCGGGCAGTGGTCGGCGGCGAAACGGAGATAATGCGACGGCTGTGAATTGTTGTCACGCGGGAAGTGCGCGGCGGCCGTCACGACGCGCGGATCGCCGCGGCGACCGAATGGAAAGCCGCGCCGACGGCCGGCCGGCCGAACCGGTGGGCGGCGAGCCCGCGAGAGAGTCGCGGCCGCCGCCGCGCCGTTGCGCCGAGCGTAAATGTTGTCGCCGTACCGTTTGTGCCGCGGAGTTTTTAAACCGACCGCGCTGGGCGCCGTCGCGTCGTACTCATTGCGATCATTGGCGAATTACGGGGGTCGGGGGCTAAACCTCCCTTCCACCCACCGTAAAAAACCCGAAATTCAAATCGGACGAGTATTATTAATACGTTTAATGTGCGGCCGGTCAGATGCAAACAAACAAACAAAATATTTCGGGGGGCGGGGCGGGCAGGGGGAGGTTAAGGCTGTGCGCTTTCATGCTCTTACGACCAAGGGGTTTACACGCCCGTTCAATTGTAGTATTATTTTAGTTTTCGTTTTTTAACAACGGCATTGTATTGCATTCGTTTTCAGCCTTTTAGTTACCAATTACAAACATTTTACAGTTTATTTATTGTTTTTCTAGTGAATACATCCTCGTGATGACAATACGGACTGTGCATATTGACGCCGTATCAGTTGTAATCATCTGAAAGCAGAAAATCCACAAAACATTGGAAATGACCATAATAACAGTATATATATACAACTGTCTTCTACTGTCTAGCAATAAAATAAAAATAAAACCAAAATTATATTTGTCTTCCTTACCGACGGAAACCATTTTTGAATTCGTGAAAAAAATCTATTTCCATCAAATGTCGGGGGGTTTGAACCCCTAAAACCGTTCCTTGTACACGCGCCTGCGGCTTGTATTGCGTTGTATTGTACAATGAGTATGGAAATCGCACGTGTCATTTTGCCGTTAGTTCGCCATAAGCTGGTAGCTAAAAGTGTAATCGGGTGCGACGAAGTGCCTTTACGATAAAGACCTTCAATCGCGCGGATAAACCGATCGTCGAATAAAATCCATTTTAAAAACTATCAGTTCAATATCTATTCAATATCGGATACTTCGGAACGTTTCAAAAGTATTCCGAATGCGGTAATCGGAATATTACCCGCGTAAGCCAGGATGGGGTTTACACGGGGAGGCTCTGAAGGGTAGGTGCTGCTCTCGAGATAAAAAGCCGGCGGCGAACACTTGTTTTAACTGTCAATAAGCGTGGGCGTCGAGTTTCACCGAGATCGGAATAGAAAAAAAAAAACTAGGGTATTAGACGGAAATTGAATGTATACCCGTAAGCAACGATAAACCATTGTTATCGAAAAAACGATTCTGAGTTGAGTTGATATTATTGCTTTTTTAACAATATATATATATGTCACATTATGGTAAAATAATTATTTTAATAATTACATATGCGTTAAACATTTTCTTAAATAATATTTGTTTCGTGTTGTACCTATTTTCCCGTCCTCTCCGTTTTCCCACGGTTTCTCCCATTTATTGGGAAAACTCCTGGGAAAATCAAAACACGACCTCAACTGAAGTACCGCCCCCGGTCAGATTTCCTTTCAGAAAAAAATGCTACCATTGTAAACCGGAGCAAAATTGCGGTTAGAAAAGTTGTTTATAGATAAAAAAAAAAAAAAAAAAAAAAAAAAAATAAAATAATAATAAACATCATTCTAAAAAATACCTGTATAGATTTGTACAGCAGACAGACGCTTTTTATTTAACCGAAATCCGCTCGGAATCGTTTTCCGTCACGCAACGGTCGATCGTTGCGTACAGGTATGCATTGAATTTCCCCAATACGTATACCCTATACCTTCCCAACTTATCGCCTGCCGCAACAGTGGCCCGTCCATCGTGCGAGGTACGCCCGTACCCTTTTTATTTTGCGCCGTCACTATGTACGGTACGGGCGTTTTACTGTTTTGTTCCGCTGGTTTTGCGGTTTTTCGCGCGCGCGCGTTTCCACAAACTTACCCCCCACCCCCTCCCCGCGAATTCCGGAGCCGCGGCGGTGTACGGTTATTATTGTTATCGTACGGGCGGCCCCGACGACGTTTACGCGCGAACGCGATCCGAACGCACAGAAACGCGTTCGCTTTCACCGGCCGCTCGTAACGCGCGTGCGGGCGGGCGGTACGCGCACACGCGACACGTATATAATATTATTATTGTTGTTGTTGTAACGCCGACGTCGTCGTGGGTATAATATTATTATTATTATTATTATTATTATGTATAATATAATAATAATATAATACTACGGTTAGTAGAAAGCAATTATGACGACACGGCGGCGGCGGCGGCGGCGGCGGTCATCGCCAACGCCGCCGCCGCCGTCGGCCTTGAATCCTTTCGCCGCCCGTTACGTCAACCGCGGACGACCGGCGTGAAAACGCATCACAACTACCGTCTATTATTATCATCATCGTCGTCGTCGTCGTCATTACAGGCGGGTGTGCCGTACCCGTATCGTACGCCGGACCGCAATCGATCGGTAATCGTGACAATAATCGGTCGAAAGCGGACCAGAGGTCAGACGCGCCGCGACGTTACCGTGCGCGCGGGAATAATAATAATAACAATAATCGGCCCCCTCCACCTTACCCCGTTCGCCGGTTATCGTTTCGCGTTGGTCTATTCTTCGGCCCTCCCCCCCCCACGGGCGCGATAACGCGACACGGTTTACGGGCTCGAGTCGATTCCCCCCCCTCCTCTATCCACCCTCAGCGACGGTTTTCCGCGGGGAGGAGTTAGAGGTCCCGGGACTCGGGACCGTACCCAGACGCTGATACAATTTCAACGGACTGCCGGCCAAAAAAGAGCCATCCGTTAATACGTAGAGACACCTTTTAAATATACGTATGGTTTCTTCGGGTCTGCTCCCGGAAAAACGTTGAAAATCCGCTACTGCTCCTCCTGTAGTTTTCGACGCGGGCGAACTTGTACGCCGTGAGAATTTTACAACGAAAACCGTAAAAATTACGGCCGTTCAAAACCCGCGCGTAACCGAATTTCGTCCCGAATCGCTTTTCATTAACAACGGTTCGCCAGTCAGTTACTGCAGATATGAATCTGATAACTGAAATCCCGTATTCTACTTCCCCGTCCGCGACTGTGGCACGCCCGTCCCCGAAGTGTCAGCACGTTTCACGTTCGGTTTGCACGCGCGTAAAAAACATTTCACGGATAATACGCGTCGTCTCGCGTGCGTGCGTGCTTGTGTAGTGCGTGTACGTCAGTGGCGTATTCGACATAGTTTTATGGGGGGTGACATTAAAATTGTTATACACAAGCCTATATTCTATCCCGTTTACATTCCTACGAAGTGTTTTTGTTATAGCAAATACTTACACAGATTAATTGATGGGGGCGGGGGCGATCGCCACTGGCGTGTGTCTATTGTGTAATTGGTGACCGGCCACCCGCGCCGTTTGCCCGGATCGACGCGCGCGACCCGCGACGCTTTCACGCCCGGTCGACAACGCGTCCTCCTAAAAGGCTGCGGCGGGTCCCGGGATTAAGACGTTTGGTTTGGGCGTCGCGGTTAATAGTGGGAGGGGCATGGCTCGGGGGCTTGTCGCGAATACAACCGAGGACCCACCCCCGTCAACCCCGACTTGAGTACACACAGTGTCGTATCAGAGAATCGAAATTTCCGGAAAATTAGGAAAACCCTAGGGAAAAATGTAAACTGTATCGCGACATAATACATTACCGTAGATACCAACAATGAACGGCCTACCTACTCACACCTGCTTTTTTCAAATTTTAAAATAGGTTCCAATAACGGTCTCGTATTGCTGGATAACACACGTTTAAAGACCGGAAATAAAAATGCATAAAATATTAATTACAGTTGTAGCTAAAGTGATGACTAATAAACAGTAATGGACGTGGTTTGGATTTTGAAGCAATTTCAATGATAAAAAAAAAAAAAAAAAAGCACTTAAGATATGAAAAAAGCAAAAACAGGCTATAAAAAAATAATTGTTAATTATAATACATGTCTATCAATATATTTGACTACAAATTCGAACCATAGTAATAAATAATATAATATATATTTATTAAAATCGTACCCATCTTTAAATTATTAAACATGCATACAATGTTATTTAACATTAATGTAATTACAATATAAACAGCGATGTACATAAATAAATAAATAATAAATGCAATTAAATGTATATTGTACGTTGTGTGCATTTGAAATTATAATAATCGTTTGATTATAACACATAGGTAGATACATAATTACGTGATAACATGATTTTTATTATGTTATCGCTTATCACTTACCATCATGGACATGGTTGGTAGTATACGATATTATACTTTAACGCTTCTGAATTATATGTTTCCTTTATTCTATTAATTATTATCATTTATTGCTCAACTGGGACTCAACTTTTTCAATTTTTTACGGACCTATGGAAAAAAAATACAATTTTAGATTTTGAGCGGAGAGAGAAATGTGTTGATTTTACAATGATATTTATTTATTTTTTTTTATGTGAATACTTTTCTTTCTACCAGAAAGCATACTCCGATTACAAGTATAGCACCATTTCTGGAAATGCTCTCTGGCTAGTACTTTAGAGAGGTTATTTTTTAAAGTTTTCATTAATATTCGAGATAATGAGAAAAAATCTGGTTCTCCAGTTTTAAAAAAATTAAAAATAATGTTGTCATTGGCAACAGTTTTTATTTATTTTTTGTTATTTGTATGTTTTTATTATTTTAAACTTTTTTAAACTATCGTTGTTGTCATGGAAACGCACATTTTTGTAACTGTTTTACTACAATAACCTTATTTTTAAATTACAACAAATATGTTCTGTATAAGTTTATTATATTTATATATAGAGAGACAACAATGCGTTGTTTTTTGTTTAAAAGGAACCATGAATAATGTTAAATTTGAGATGTCTAATATTTAATATTATACAAATGTATACAAAGGTCATTTAGTTTGTTTTCGTTTTTTCGTGAAAACCGATTCGTCTATATTATACAATGAATAAAAGTCGTTTTGTCGGCCTCACTTAATTATCGATTAAATTGTATATATTCTAAAGGTTATAGATATTATTAATTTAGCTATAGTCATTATTAGTCATTCGGATATTGGTATCTCAATTCAATTTTTATCTAAAAATATTCGTTTTTCAATTATAGTAATACATAAATATTCTGAATAATAAATATCAACATCGTATTATACATTTTATAAGAAGATAAATAATATTCTCATTCTATCAAAATTATATGACTAACATTGCTTTTGTAAGTCGGGAAGATAAGATACACAGGGTAATTTAATTTAATTGTATGCAACAATAAATCAATCATCGTAAACGAAAAACGATTTTGAGCGGAGTGGACGTGTTTTCGATCCAGTTTTAACTAGGAAATAAATAAATAACGAAAAAAAAAAACTCATACTGGGGACGAGTGCGGGCACTGTTGTAGGTGGGTATTTGAGAAGTTAGGATACATAAAGTTATTTAATTTATACCTGTAACCAACGATAAACGAATGTTTACGATTTTTGTCAAAATTTAATTTGAAAACTTATAAAAAAATAAAATACTATATTAAGCAAAAATCTCTTATCAAATTTTCAAGCATTTACGTTATGTCTAACAATTTATTTACGGAGTACCTACCAAATAAAAGTTACGTAAAAAACTCGTAAAATTAAAATGTCTATAAATAACTCAAAAATGGCTCAATTATTTTAAAAATATTACTACACCTAAAAAAAAAATAAATATAATATTTCTGTCAAAATGTCAAGTCTTATATTTTAAATTCTAAGCTGAGTGAGGAATGTATTGGTTTTATAATGATGTTTATTTTTTTATGTGAACTCTTACTCCGATTATCAAGTAGGGTGCTATCCTTTTTTGAAAGAAATGGTTCTCTGGCTGGTACTTTAGACAGGTCATTTTTTGAAATTCTCTTTAATATTCAAGATAATCAGAAAAACCTGGTTCTTTGGGTTAAAAAAGATTGAAAGATTAAAAATAAGGCAACCGTTTTTATTTATTTTTTGTTACTATTAAGTTTTTATTATTTTTATCTTTTTTAAAAATTATTGTTGTCATAGAAATGCACGTTGTTTTAATCATTACATTGTATATTGTTGACAAAGCAAAATTATTAACTGAATTCGGCTCAGAATCGTTTTTTTGTTGGAAACGGTTTATCGTTGATATAGATTATATTATCAATTATCATATTATTAATGACTTCGTGAAAAAAATTCAAAATAATTGTAAAACACAAAAAAAAAAAATGTAACAATGCACACATATTGTCACATGTAATTATACGACCCACGTGAGGGAGAGGGTGGATGATCCCTTCGCTCCCCCACAGGTACGCCACTGCTTGAAATCCGCATATTTTAAGGTATGACGTGAAAAAATCTGAGTATTTTTAATAACCGTATGAGCGTTTTTTGAGAAAAAAAAAAAACACCTCTTTGTAAAATTAATGGCTTTACCTCTACACTAAAATTTCCTATGTCATACTGTATGTACAGACGTATGTTAGTATAGACCACCGACATAAAACAAAAAGATGATCTCATTTTGGTTGCGTGTGTGCCGTATGGTCAGTGCGTGTTGGCTGATTCGTTTTAATTGCGAACATTATCGCAATTATTACACCTTATTGCGATTATTTCGCACTGAACTAATTTAAAATCCAGAATCGGTTTTGACGAAAACCGTGGCGTTATTTAAATTCAAAAAAAAAAAAAAAAAAAAATCAAAAAAATCACGGACGTTCGAATAAAATGTAAATATAAATATCTGTATTTTCTCTTACGCTACAGTTACCTACCTATCTATTAAATATTATATAACGTGTACGGTATACACCAATTATACAGCGCGATGATGTCTGTAGAAAGTTTGGAAACCCTAAATTTGCTATGGGTTACATGAATCATATAATATGCCCGGTTATTTGTGTCAGTGTATTTTAGTATGTGAAACATATACGTCAACACGGGACAGTATAAAATGTGATTTCAATTCAACGACCGGTCTTATTTTTCAACTCAAATATTATTCAATAATGTTATCATAAACAACACAATTCAATGTTGTACGCTATTTGAATAGCTTATCTACGTTTTTATCGTAATGTTTATTATGGTCCAACGCAGATAATGTTATACAAAACGTCTATAGTTTGTTATCGAACCAATCATTTTCCGTACGGATAATGTTTACATAAAACACCACGGCAGCACAAAAATCGATAATATTCAACATCTAAATATAAAGTATTATGTACATAATCTTTTATATTGAACCAAATCGACAGAAGAAGCGACTACAATTTCGAAGATTAATAGTTTCCCGCTTTTGACGGATCGTTAATTCGAAATATCGTTATTGTATATTTTTCTTTGTTGGCTTTTTCGGGCTCGATTTAAACCACGACACTATTTATACAAATGCGACGAAAACTCGTTGTAAGGACGCCGAATGAACGTACGTCCATGTCGTGTTTGTTTTTTTTCAAATACGAATTATTCGCTTGGATCCACTGTAGGTCTATGTCGTAATAGTTATTAGTTCGTTTGGTTGTCACGGGCAAGGATCCTTTACATCGATATAAAACGAGAGGTCACTGCGATCGGTGGCGAAGTGAAAACGGGGTTTTAACAAGTTAAATTGTGTACATTTTATTTTTATATTTATTTCCGTTTTTGAAGGGATTTTTTTGGGAGTCTTGTTTTCGAATGACAACGAAAAGGGAAAATTGAAATGGTGCGGGAAAGGCAAAGTTACACAACAAATACATTTAACAATATTGAATACGCAACTGTATAGACAGAGAATGAGATCATTTTTATTTAATTTAAAAATAATGAATAGGATATTATAAAAAGTTTAAAATATTTTTTACAAATTTTAACGTTCTATATTTACATCTATGAGTAGGTACACATGTAAGTAATAATGACAGAAACAACATGTGAGGTTAAACAGAACAAATTATTAAGGCGTAATAACTTTTAACTTTCTGTTTTACCTTGAGTTTTGAACAACAAATTATAATATAAAGTCGTGATGACTGATTATTTCTTAACTGAATTTTGGGCACAGTTATGTGTATGTTGATTACTAAAAAGTTCGACATTTGTCTAAATGTTCAAGTGGGTTTGTTGGTGAAACTTTTATCTATTACCGTCTAGTCTATAACTCCTAGTTCTTTAAAAGTCACAAGTAATAACATAATATGGTTTAATATTATGTTAATGAAAAAAAAAGTAAGGACATAGTTCACACGTGAGTGCAGCCACTGTTGTAGGTGGGAAGGTAGGATACAGACAGGTATTCAGTCATTGTCATTAAAACGATTCTGAGCGGAGTTCAGTTGATTGTGATGCTTTGTCAACAATATATTATATACCATATTATAGTACAATGATTACACAAATGTTGCGTTACCATGACAACAATGATGGTACAGAAAATATTAAAATAATAAAAACTTAATAATAACAAAAAATAATTAAAAACGGTTGCCAACCTTATTTTTAATCTTTCAATCTATTTTAACCGAAAGAATCAGGTTTTCCTCATTATCTCGAATATTAATGAGAATTTCAAAAGATTACTTCTTTAAAGTACTACCCAGAGAACATTTGCTTTCAGAAAAGGCGGTATACTTGATAATCGTAGTAAGTTTTCTAGTAGAAAAAGGGTTTATGTAAAAAAAAAAAAAATACACATCGTTGTGAAACCAATACATTTTTCGCCAAACTCAAAATCTAAAAAAAATACTAAAATTTAATTATTATTGTTATTATTATTCTCCGTCTCTTTCAATAATAACAGGTAATTGAACAAATACTAATCTTTAAGCGTTTTTTTTTTTATTCATCACGTAATCACTGTCACAGAACTTAATCAATATGTTATAATATCATCCAGTTTTGCTTTTACCGGCCTTTACAATTGTCTGAATTTTCTTTTACAATTCGCAACCGTTACTCTGTGTTCCCGTTAAATCACGACGCGTGAATACAACAACAACGAAACTTATCCTTCTCTGACAAATACACCCAATCATATTTTCAACCGCATCACCACGTTCCTGTATAGACCGCGGGCGGGACGGTTTAATTGGGCAATATTCGACGCAATTATTTAGCATAAATACTGTTTTTTTGATCGATTATTAGAAATCGCTGTAATCGATACAAAGAGAACCGCGCTAGAATCGTGCAAAACTACAAAAGTAGCGTATATGCATAATAATTGTACATATTGCGACCGTTATATTTATATAAATATGTATAACGGTCACAATAGACCGCGATAGTTTCTATTTTCGGGGGAAATTCGACAAAAAGACGCACACTTCACAACTAATTATTACCCGTGGCACCGTGTTTCCTGCAAATCGACATTCGAACGATTGGGATATTATTTTTTAAATAACGAACGATGCGTGCGTATTTTTGTCGGCAACTTAAATTCGAATCGTAAAAGAAACGAATCCAAAAAGACATGCCCGTGTTTGTAAACGCGTTAATAATCATTATTCGTCATTACTTTCGCTTTTTGTACGCTCCAAACGCATAACCGACTTATTTATAAAATGCCGTTAGGTACATTCGAATTCCCTCTATACAAGAATGTTCGGATTTGGATGAAATAATATGGGTTTAAGTAACTGTCTATTCAATTAACGTCCCGATGCAGAATTCGTATTTTTTCTTCTTCTCCGGTTCGCGTATAGTACTACTGCACATTGTTCCAACCTTTACCATATTTATCAGATAATAAAACACATTTTTAAATAAATTAAAATACGTTTGTAAAACTCTAATTTTTTTGTTTCTGTAATACTTTGTTGCGTTTTTGCATTGCACCTCACAGATTATCAAATATGTCCGTTCGATTTCATAACATGCGCAACGATAATACTATCTAATATAAAAATACAACAGGGAGGCTTTACAAAATATTATTATTATTGATGTGTCTTGACGATATTGTCTTGGATTAATATTCTCTTATAATAAAAAATAATAATGTTGTCATTGAATCGATTACATTTATCGAAATGTATTCTAGTAGCTACAATATTATCTTGTACATTCACTGCATTATTATTTTCGTATTATATACATACTAATATTATATATAATTTATCACGCGCGGTTTAAATGTGTTTACAATTTTTAGTAATGATTTCAATTTGAAAACTCAATTATTTCATTTGATAAGGCCTGTTACAACATTAAAACATTATTACGAACTGTTGATTATATTATTTTTTAAACACGTCAATTATACAAAAACCATATTATAGAACCCAGGAACTTTCTATGTAACAGTATATACGCTCGAAGAAAATTATGTTTTTTTTTTTTTAATGTACAGATAGGTAGTGCTATCATTTAGTTTAGAAGTTATATTATACATGTATATATATATATATATATATTTAATGTACACATAATAACTGTAACGTCTATAAGTGAATAAACAAAAAAACTAAACAATAATTTATGCGCAACAAAATATGAACTACGTCGATAATTTTTTTCCCCCCCGTAAAACCTTCATAGTTTTCAAAAGATAATTTATAATATAATCCTTATATCCAGTTATATTATATTTTTAAAATTACGTGTGAAAATTATATTTTAATGTTTTATGCATTCATAATGTCCATATAGGTATTATAATAAGTGGGTATGTACCTCAGTGGCGTTTCCGAGAATTGCCGATGGGAGGGAACGCAATAAGAAATATTCATTTTTTAAATTTATTATTTAGCTATTTCCAGAAAAAAGCCAATTTTAATTTAATAAATCAAGCTTGTCGTAATATTGCTGACATATATTTGGTCATATACTCCCCACCCTACGAACGCCACAAAACAAAGTTTAATAGTTTTCAAGAAAGGCAAAGAACTTTTTAATGAGCACCTAGAGTTTTATAATGTTTTATAAAATTACTGTAAAAGCTCATAGTAGATGTCTAACATTATCTACAAATTTAGTTTTCGATGTACAATTTGTTGGTAAATTTTTATTTAGAAATACATTAAACATTTTTGTGTAACTCGAAAACGTTTAAAATTTGTACAAATGCCCTTTCTGCATTTATAGCGATCCTTATCTAATACATTGTACAGGTAAACCGATTAACATTGATTACCTATCTAGTGTAATATATTATAATCTATTTATATAATCAATGTTTTTCATTAATTATACACTTTAACATTATACTTATATTTCTAAAAAAACAGAGTGTAGATAAAAAAAAAATCAGATCATGTTTAAATTTAAACCGCTTTAACATTGTGCATGTTGTACAGTGTATCTCATACCCGGTAGGTCGTTTACGAATATTTAATACTTATTTTTATCACGCACATGATCAAAATAATATTATGTAGAACGTTTCAATACTATACTAAATTATTTTGGATAGAATATGTGTAGTTATGACAATGCAAAATTCACTGTAAAATCCCGTTTTGTATAAAACGACCTTGCTCGATTGCAATGTTATTAATATCTACATTCTTTATAATTTCTGTACAAGGTAATCTATTTAAGTGTGTGGTAAATTCATTTCGTCGGAAAGTGTAAACTTTTTTCAAAAAAAAAAAACAAGCAGCTCTTAAATGTTACACCACCGTTTTTATTTTCGGTCACCATTATTTTTAAGGATGAACCGACTACCGAACAAACAGATGAAGTATTAGTTGAAATACATTTTGGTATTCACATTTTTGATTACGGTTAATCCGGTGACGAGATATTCCACTTTTAAGTTTGGGTAGGGATCGATAGAGCAGTAGTGGAGCATCATTTGTGTGGCGACACGGTGCATGGTGTTTTAATAGAGTTACACTACTCTGTCGCTACCAAATTTAAAATTGTAAAACTGCTTGTTCTTAAATTTTCAAAAAAATAAAAAATAAATAAATAAAATGTTGAAAAAAGTTAATACTTCCCGAGATAACGAGTGTATCCACTTAAATGGATCACCTTGAATATAAAATTAAAACAAAATTCATTATTTGCGTGATAAGCTTATTAGAAGGAAATATACACATACGCATTTTGCAAAATATTATAGATATACGAGTAAATACGTGCACGCCGGCTCTACATATAGTGCGAGTTCATTCAAACGGTAGGATAACACGAAATATTTCAGTAGTTTTTGCACCCCTTCTCATATTTAAAAAAAAAAAAAAATCAGTCCCATTTCGATCCAAGTCTAGCCGCCAGAAACATGTCACGTTACAACACCAATCGGAAACTCCCGATGCAGAAAAACGATTATGAAAATCCAGTAGTTTCACGAACATTATGAAAATCACCCGTACGCTACTTCATTTTAAAAATGAACAAAAAAAAAAAAAAAAAAAAAAAAATAAACAAAACTATGAAAACAAATGACGGTACTCTATATTGGTTTTCTTTTTTGTTGATTTCTACGGCGTTATCTCGGTTATGACATACGAGAGAAAAAAACACCACCAATGTACAATGTCGCAGCGTTACCGTTTTTACTGAACTCCACATCCTCCGTTCGGGCGGTGAAACTGTGCTGAAACGGCACCGAGAACAACGGCAGGTAAGTCGAATAAAATGTATCGCAGACGTTGCAAAAATAATATTAGCGTACGAAAAAAGGTGGATATTTTTGAAATTAGACATTATGGCCGGGCGACTGTTAGTCCTGAAACCGATTTTCAAATCTTATATTATATTATATTTTATTATCTTTTTTTTTTTTTTTTTTTTTTTTT
>CABPRJ010000501.1:361202-463422 GCA_902439185.1 Cinara cedri
AAAAATAAAAAAAAAAAAAAAAAAAAAAACCGTTGTGTATAGTTGTGTGTTTATGATAACAACAATAATAATATTAAACACACAACGCGTGCGTGCGTGTGTTGTATTGTACTTGTATAATATTATTTTCCGTCATAAACGCAACCGCGACCGAGAGTACGCCCCCCACCCCAAGCACACGTCTACAACATTGGCACACATACGGGGGTTCCGGGGGGGGGCCGCGCAACCAGATTTTGAGCCGAACATAATAAATATAATACTCGAATAGTATTTGTGACACGCGACAAGTCATATTGCTCGTTACCATATGCCGTTGTAGTATTCCGTATTGATTCATATTACGGATAATATGCCTGCGAATAACTACTTTCATGTATAGTATTTATATCGCATTATTATGCGAGTTTATGTTAATTTTTTTTTTTCCATATTTTCAAGGAGGTTCGCATCCCTTGTCGGTTATTTATATTAGACAATGAAATATTCATTAGTGAAAATCGGATCTCATTGTTTTAATTTTGTTTATTCAATGTGTATGGGTGACGCACAGTTTTATTTCGAAACGTCGAATAGGTTGTGGGCCGGTGTGATGTTTTGAGTTCGAACGCAAACGGCGTAGTTTAAAGGGCGGAATATTTTCGAGAGCCGTGCGCGGATTTTTTGCGAAAAACAATCACGATGCGACAGACGCACGTTAGCCGCGTTTGATTTCGTTTTCGGTGTTTTTTTTTTTTTTTGTCTCGTATTAGCCATCGTCATAACGCGTTTCGTACGGCGAATCGGAAACAACCTGCGCTCTCGCACAGCACTCGAAAATAGTTTAAGCTCTGACCCGAACGCCGCGAATCACCACGCGCCGGTCGGCGGCATTGCGTTCCGTGCGTTAACGCGATTTCGACACGCCGCCCGCTATAACAGAGCCCCGGCGAAACGATTGCGTTACCACAATAATGCGCAATGCGCGCGTGTGATGTCCGTCGGCGGTCGGACCCGAGACGGCAGAGCGGAAAAGAACGCGCGGGCGCGGCGTACTCTTGGTAGAAGAAGTAATAAAAAAAAAAAAAATAACAACAATAATAATAATAATAATGACGAAAAATAATAGCTCCGTCGGCGCGGCGGTTCTATTTTCGCGCGTAACGGCGGACGCGTCGCAGTCGAATAAAAATAAAGGATTCGCGACCTCAAACGACCCTTTGTCAACGGCCGTCGCGACCACGTCCAAGGATGTCCGTTGTTTCGGTTATAGATTTCCGTTTTATTTTTAACGCTGCGCGCGACGGCCGGCCGGCCGCGACGGTCGCGGACGCTGTCCGGGAAACATTGCCGCGCCGGTTTTTACGTTCGCGCCGGCGCGCGCGCGCTCTGTCCACGCCGTTTCGAAACACAAATAACGCAGCGTACGCGTGTTATTTTATTGTCATAACAATATATGAATGTATCGTCGTTATGTTATTTTCGTGTATTATAATTATACACGCGTACAGGGTGAACCGACAATTTTGTCGCGTTCGGTAGTGTTATCGAGCGAGGTTTTTTTTTTTCTTTTTTTTTTTTACAAATAGTGACAATAATAGCATTATATCAGAGCGACGGTTCTGCTGTTTTATGCGTACTGAAAAAAAAAAAAAAAAAACAATGAAAAAAATGAAAAATTCGTTTACAAAATGTCGTTTCGAAACGAAATGTCGGCGTTGCAAATGTTACAGTACCAATGATGACGAACCGTTATTCGTCTACGATTCGTCAAAGTTTCACACGATGATTTAAATTGTTTTCACTGTTTTTCCGCGGAAAAAAATTTCTCAAACTTTGAATAATGTTCGAAAATTATAGCGACTCCGTCGTTAGTAAACAATTGTAACATCAACATTTTGTGTCAAAACAAATTTATAAAAATGGCTGTAGCAATAGAAGATCCATAGCGCTAGACTTAAAAAATAAAAATAAAAAAAAAATGACAAATATCGAACAGAATAAAAGTTCTTGCAACTGTCAACTATCCGTAGGACACCCTGTATATAGTGACTTCAGCTAAAATATTTTCAATTTTGTATGTATATGTGCGTGTGTGCGTGTGTGTGTGTGCAGTGTGCATATAACACTATGCGTTATTTGAATTTTCATAATGTAAGTATATAGTAGTGTTTTTTTATACGATGACGGCCGAATAAAAACGTGTTTGGACGCTTTCCAGTCGGGACGTAAGCCAAAAATTATCATATTGGTCTTATTATAGGGACAGTATTTGTGTGTGTGTGTGTGTGTGTGTGTGTGTGTGCGCGCGCGCGCGTATGTTTACCTATACTGGTTATACTATTCATAATATTAATATATTATGTTTTGCTTCTTCTTCCAAACAAAAAAATAAAAAATGTCTTTTTTATAGTTCTAAACTCTGTATTTTTTGTTTTTGTATAATTTTATACTGCAAGAATCGAAAAGACCTCCAGTCTTCGGTGAGCTAGTTAGGACGAGTAGGTGAGGCGGTGGTCGACCGTGTTTGTTATCATCTGTACGGGAAATTAATAAAATCCGAAAAAAAATTGTTCAGGTATACGTA
This sequence comes from Cinara cedri, assembly GCA_902439185.1. Classification (NCBI taxonomy): domain Eukaryota; kingdom Metazoa; phylum Arthropoda; class Insecta; order Hemiptera; family Aphididae; genus Cinara; species Cinara cedri. Next base: position 363,769 of record CABPRJ010000501.1, read on the forward strand.
ATACGTATGGTGTACATATGTACATACATTAGAAACACTAAAATTACATCCGGATACCTATATTAAATACCTACGATACGGACTACGGTAAAAAAAAAAAAAAAAACGCAATACAATAATTGTAGTATTAAATAAATTATAAATGTATGTGTGCATTATTCTGTTAATAAAACGTTTAGTCGGAAAAATCATAACCACACGCCGCCGGTCCGTATACTCACATAGGATGTTATTATTTTTTTTTGTCGAATCGAAATTCGTTATTCGAAATCGACGAGGGACATTATACACTGACAACGAATCGAGTAAAACGACCGACGAATACTTATAATAATACGATATCTACTCGTGGCCGGCATAGATTTATCGTACAACAATGAAGCATTTTTTTTTTTTTTTCCTAACGAAAAATTGCGCGTCGTTCCTTTTTTTTTCTATATTCCTTTCAAATAAATATTATTACACGCGAAAAGTGTCTAAATGTGCATATTTCGTCAATAGGTTTCAAAATACCATACATCCCGTCTGTAATATACGCGTCATTCAAAACGTTTCCAAACAATAATTTTTACGCTACCTACCTAACCGATAATCTTTCTCAACATTTTTTCATTATTATTATTATTTATTCGATAATGATAATGAAAAAAAAAAATAATAATAATAAAAAAAATGTTTCTGTACAAGCAACACGAACAAATATACTCGAATTATGTTTAAGTATCGTTTAAAGTCTTACAGATTATGTACAACTGCAGCAGCGTGTACGCGTTACCCCACGCGTCACGCAATCCATTACATATAATATTATAATACTGTAATATTTAAAAAAAATCACACTGCCGTTCTTCGGTGTAAATGGAAAAAAAAAAAAAAAAAAATGTTACTAATCTCACACCGAAGTGAAATAACTTACGGCCTTTCATTCTGAGCTCCCGTCTATCCGCGCGCCACCATCGTAATCCGTTATTGTTACACCTATTTTACGATCTACGTTTTAATATTATCACCTCGTCTCTCTATAGTCGTCCCCCACCCATTCACGACTACTCGTAGCTACATTCGCCCGTTCTTTACTCCCTTCGCGTATTTAATATCTGTTCCGTCGCCACGCACTTGCGAGTGTCGATACAATTAGATAATTCATAACATTTAGATACGTGGGCGTTTTACTCAGTTATGCCGAACGTGCGGATAGTTATTGTAAAACAATAATATCGGTTTTCTACACGTGTTTCGATCTATTTTCGTATGGAAATAGAATAGTTCGTAGTATCAATATTGCGATAGTAACGAACCACGGAGATATCGGGACAATTTGACCCGTTTTAGGGAATTTTTTTTTAGGTTCGAAATTTCTCCCTCTCTAGCAAATAAAACCGTATAAAATAAAAATAACGGACAACAGTCAACATACCAAGCTATGTATTATTCGTTTTTGAATGCGCACATTTTCAAACATTTTGATTGGAAAAAAATTAAAGGTGTACCTATACAATATTATTAGGCATAGACTTATACTGCGAGACGTTATTTAAGAGCAAATTGGTAACTTTTTGATATGTATACCTACGTACTCGGTTATACACAGTAACATAAGATCAGGAAGTAAAGTTTAAAATAATAATATTACGGACGGAACAATGCGACCGTGTTATTAATAGTTTCAATAGTTCCCTGTATTATTTTTAGTATAAGACACGCCAGTGTAATGCATATTTCGTTTTCTATTGATAGGTTCGCTACACCTACTTGGTTGACGTTGATAATATTCTTAGGTACGGACAAAATAATGTTTTTATATAGTAAAAACCTTGAAACATTCAACTTTTTCGACAATAACCTTCACAATGAAAAAAAAATAATAAATACTGTACGCACAATGAATACATAACAATAACTTAAATAGGTATAAGTGCTTTTGTCGAGTTTATATTTAGAAACTCGAAAATTAGAATACATAATAATATTGCAATATAAGTAATACGAGCAATGGTATTATTCACAGCAGCACTATGACCAGTGAGTATAGCGGTAGATAGGCTATAGTTTGTATTTTATTTCGTTCGAAAAACGATTTCGTGTTCAAAATTGTGGTCCGTTTACGCTTCTATGAAGGGTACCGAACAAAAAAAAATATCGAAAGATTACTGTAATAACAGTATAATGTACTGAATAGTAACACGAATTATTGGCAAGACTGAATTACGTTTTGACGTTAATTATTATCAGAGATTCCAGTGGAAAATATTTCAGCTTTTTTAATGGCCCTAAAAAGTGTTTTCTAAGACGAAAAATAAAAACACATTGTAAATTATATTATAATAATAGCTCCTCGATTCTAATCAGAATGTGAAAACATGTACCAACACAAACGTCTGTTATTGTTACAGACTTTCACACCTACACATTTTTTTAAAACAATAATTTTATCAATACATATTTATAAATAAAATATATTGTACTGTGGAATTTAATCTTAAAATGCTTATGCAAATAAAAACTGTTACTATCATGTCCAAAATATCAAATACCTTTAGATTGTTCAAAAAATGCCAGGATGTTTTGAACATTTTACCACGTTTATAAAAGTCCAATATGACAATTCTTTGATACTTTCGGGTCTCAACTAAAATGTATTATTGAATTACAAAAAAAAAAAAAAAACTGAAAATAATGAAACGATTACCGTAAATTGGATTCCGTAAACGTTACCTTTTTTTCCAGTTTGTCAAATTATTCAAAAAACTAAATAAGAAAATTAAAAAACCGCCATTCTTACATATCCAATTAATTCAGATTTCCTTTCGGAAAAAACGATACATTTTAATTTCAGCGAAATTTTTCTGGTAGAAAAACAAAAAAAGAAAAAAAACATGGTAAAATCAATACAATTGTATGTAGCTCATTAAGCTCAGGATCTAAAATGCTAGAATGGTCAGTATAGGTAGCTGGTACACCTAGGAGATTTCAGCTGTTTATTAATACATCATTGTACCTGGGCGTTCGTACGGTAAGTGTATTACTAAAATATTCATTTTGATCGGTTGTTCACAGTTTTGTTTAAATGAATATTTTATAGATGGGAATAATGTATTAGAAGTGTATTTTTGTTAACAATAGGATAAGATATTTTCCACTTTTTCAAAAATGCATTATTGCTTCTTTGTTCGAATAGACTTAAATAATATTTCCCAGTTTTACTGCATATATTTTATATAAGAATAAATTGAAATAAATAATGAACGCTAATGATGCGAATACATATAGTTCCATTAATGTATGTATGCACATAATAGACGCATAGTAATTTGCATATTTACACTAAACAACAAATATCTGTAGGTATAGGCATGTTATAGCTGAGAGGGGGGGCGCAAAAGAAAACACAATAACGTGAAAACAGGAAAACAAAAGTCAGAAATGCATTTATACTAGAGTTATTATACTCAGGATAGATATTTCACAGAAAAATATAGATAATAGTGAAACAGTGTGGATTATATTTCTGGTTTTTATTTTCCAGATTTGTGTTTTCAATATTATATAAGTACTTCTTTTCCCGATAATAATATTACAATGAAAACATTTTCCTAGGTTAACGGGGACGGGTGCTGCTACTGTTATAGGTAATTTAATGTATACCTATAAGAAACGATTAACTATTGCTAATGAAAAAAAAAACGATTCTGAGCGGAGTTCGGTTGATAGTGGTGCTTTGTCATCAATATGATATATGTCATTTTATGGTAAAATAATTAAACATATGTATTATATGTTTTCTCAAACAATATTTGTTTAATATTGTACTCATTTTGTTTTCTTGTTTTTCCTACGTTTTTCTCTGTTACCCCATGTTTTTTTTCTTACAGGTTTTTCCAACTTATTGTGAAAACTTCTGAGAAAATCAAAAAATGGCTTCCCTAAAGTAAAAAAGTGCTATACTTGTAAATCAGAGTAAAACAGATGAAAAAAAAAATAGACATCATTGTAAAACCAATACGTTCCTCGCTCCGCTCAGAGTCTAAAATTATTTTTGAATTTTAATTTTTTGTACAATATTGTTTTCTTCCCTTAAAAGTGTATTATTTTGCTTCCCGAAAATAACGTTATTCCTGAAATCATAATATTTTGTTTTTTTTTTTCATTTCTAGCAATATTTTTCATGTATTTATCGTTCCCGCACAAATAATACGTTCCTTCGTGTTTTAATTTCCCCACTTTTACAACCCTCCATAATATTAAATCAATTTTGTATTCCGTTAAATGCAAAAGTTGTTGGGTTAGATTAAGTGAAGTATGTGGATACGCCATTTGTTTAACTATACAAAAATGCTTGAAATTAAATGTCGACTTGGGTAATTGTATGCTGTGCTCAATGGTAAAAAACAAGTTAGAGAGCGTAATATAGTAGTTTTTTTTATAATTGTTTAAATTTAGGATCTGTTTTCGATGAATATTACGGCCTTTTAAATCATATACAACCGAACTTCACTCAGAATCGCAATAGTTAGCAATAGTTTATCGCCATAGATGTAAATTAAAAAACATTATGTATCCCAAAGCTTTCCAATTTTCCATTTACAACAGTGGCGCACCCATCGGCAGTATCAGCTGTTTTTTTAGAAAACAATTAATACCGATATATTGCGTCCGTATACTATACTGTACGATTTTAAACTTTGATTAAACTAAAATATACATTGGTATTTAGTTTACGGTTTACGTAAAATAATATCGAATGTATTTTCATCAATACCTATTTTATCTTGTTTACTAAAATTGTGTATGCATATAATATCGCATAGAATTACAACTGCACTCTACTACACGTGTGTACCTACTGTGCATCTGTGCGTACTTGTACGCATAATGTTTTGTAATTAGTATATAGGTATAATACCTATTCTACACAGTAAATTAAATATTCTTAAAACGTAGTAAAAATAAAATTATTATAATTGAAATAAAACGTAATAACGGCTGATGATAAATATTACTAAAATTAGGAAATCTACGTAATCATTATCGTTACATTAATATTATGATATTTTGTCAGATACGTCACAGCCTGTCTATACCCACCGTCGAAATACAATGCGAGTGCACAATATTATTATTTGTATTATTCACAGATGGTATTATGGTTACCCAGGTAGGTAGGCAACAGTTATTATTTTATATTCGTGTAGGTACCTATGCGTAATATTGTTTGAAACAAAAGCGCCGTGTGATGTCTTGAACTCTGTAACATTATTGTGAATTTGTAACGACACGTCTTGACCCCAAAGAAAACGAACACTATCATAATATCATAATATACTCGTGTTTTCATCTGTTCGCTGATGTAATCCTATAACTAGGTACCTATTTATATTCTGATTAGACCACGTTTACCACGGCCGATGTTTATATATTATTATCATTTTACGCATTACATACAAAGTGTTATCAATTCAATTTGCCGTTTTACACACACCTCCGAACACGATATTACAGGATGCGGTTTTTTTTTTTTTAACTTGATTTTTTTTTTTCAATTCCACGATTATTACTAGCCAATAGGCATAATATAATATGTACATCAATTATGTAATATGCCACGCAATCGTTTATAATGTTTTATTTTCATCGATAAAGTTACACACACACACACACACAAAAAAAAAAAAGCTGATACTGCTGTTGAGTGTTATTGGTCCACTGTTTAGGAGGGAATTCGGAATGGAAGGTATGTAAAGTAATATTATTTGATTCATATCTGCAAAGATAAACCATTGCTAGAGAAAAACGATTTTGAGCAGAGTATTTATTGTCCTTTTATTTTCTTCTTGAGCTAAGGTGATCCGGGAATTAACATATAACATAATGCCAGTTTTCTCTATTTATTAAAAAAACTAGAAGAAAAATCAAAAACTGACCTCAACGCAAAAATTAGATTAAACATTTTACCAGAAAGTCACTATAAAGTTTTTGATTGGAACAATATGAGCTAGTAGAAAAGCTGTTTACAGGAAAAAAAAAACACATTTCAATAGTAAAATAAATGTACTCTTCGCTCGCTCAGAATTAAAAATATATTTGATTTATTTTCAATGTATATAAATATTAAATAAAATATAGACATTCAAGTTTTTATTTCAGTCTACGGTTACCTAACTCCACTAAAGTTTATAACAATATTTAATATTCTAATGCATATTATTATAGTGATGTGACATTTAATATTTTAATGAATTCGGGTTTTTTTTATCAGTTTGGCCACGGTCCAACATACCTATTGGCTATCTATCATAATTAAGTATAAAAGCCATACATAAACATTTTTAAAGCCATTCTTGTATAACAGTTCAATTTTAAATATTAATCCGACCATTATTCACAAAAACAAAACATCATACACTGTTAAAATAATATATAACGTATTTGTTCGGTACGTCTTCGAGTCAATAAGACAGGTTACTATGTTTGGCCTTGTTTGGTTCTTATTGACATTAACTAGTACATAAAAAAAAAAAATAATTATATCCAGGCACGTACACAAAAAAAAAATTGGGGGGGGGTTCATCCAAAATTTACAATAATCAATATTATCAGTATTATTAATATTTATATAAATAAATTACACAACTATTAATTTTCGGGGGGGGGGGGGTTCCCTCTCTGTATACGTGCCTGAGTATACCGATTAACATTTAAAAAAATTTGATTACATTAAACACTTCAATTACGCCATAAATATTGATGCACCTAGGCAAGTAAATTAAAATGTATGTATAAAGTGATCCATTTTTGATTCTTACCTAAGCGATGAATGTAATGGTTTTATTATGATGCGTTTTTTTTTTTGTGCATATGTAAACAGCTTTTCTAATGTTGCTTTAATCAAACATTTTACAGAAACTTTTTTTATAGAATTTGTAATTAATTTTTAAGTTGGGAAGGTCATTTTTTATTTTTCTCTTAATAAATTGGAAAAACTGGTAATTTTAGTTGATTTCTGGGTTACCTTGGAAAAACTATTTATTTTATAAAGAGAATATTTACTATGCCTTACCCGAATGATTTATTTTTTTAATAAGTTATTAATAGCTCAAATTAAGAGAACTTAAGTTAAATCAAAACACATTTCTTTTTCATGAAAAAATCGAAAATATTAAATAAATTATTCAGTCAAGGTATGAAATAAAATTTTTTTTATATACAATTTATAATAGGCCAGTTTATCCTAAACTCAACCGGAGAGTTGCAATCGTTTCGCCAAGTGCTAAATATTTTTCTATTACGCGCATGGATAAACAGAGAAAACAAAATTACGTGTGGAGATGTATGATTTCATTTATCGTTGTGATATTACTATAATTTAAAGTCAAAGTAATTTATTACAAATTATTTATACTTATTTCGAATCTTTGATTATAACTAATATGTTTCTTGCCAATTTATTCGTGAATTAATCGTCTACGTCTATAATATGTTACACAGATTTTAAAACGTCTAAATAAACCTGTTTAATAAGTCTAGTACACGTGGTTAATTATTTTAAGAAAAAAAAAAATTAAACAAGTCATTTGTTCAACCTTATTATAGGACAGTTCCTACTGCATTTTACAATTTTACGTTAAATTGTGTAAGTTGATGTACATTTGTTATTAAAATATGTATATATTTTCTTGTACAAAAATCGGTTTCATATATAGTCGTATTAACTGGGGTCGGATAAAGGGAAACGGATCCAGAGGCCCCCGTCAAATTCAATTTATGAGGGATCTTTACGAAGTTACGAATTTAGTACTTTCGCTGTTTAGTAGTAAGTTTCTTTGCAAATTTAAATAGGTAACTACATATTGTTACCTCAAACCTCAAAACCAATGAATGTTTAGTCGAAAGGGCCTCTATTTGATATGTGTTCCGAAATTGGGCCATTTTTGCTAATTACTAAGCTCAACACTTTTTTTCTTGTCAAGTTCACAAAGAAGTTCAATTTTTAATGTGATAACTATTTGCGGACAGCTATAATAATATCATACCTAATACATTTATAATAAAGTAACGAGTAACGATTATTTTATCTAATGAAAAAAAATGATTAGGTGCCTACACGATTCAAAATAATACTGCAAACCGTGTTTGTTATTATATTAGATTTAGATGACGGGCGATGGTTTTTTTCAAAACCGGTCCTGTAATCTAAACAATTAATACTCGGGATTTTGTATTATTATTTTAAATCGTAACATACTTATTTATGTTTTTTTTCTCTATAATTTATGGTAGGTGGATCTACCTACCTATAAAACAGTTCTTCTTAAAGAGTTTAATACTAGTATTAGACGTTATTATATTTACTTTATTGGTTATACTTATGTATCACGTTTATCACGTTTAATTGTGATATAATCTGCAAGATTTTTGCGTTTTTTCTCTCGTACGGTAGTATATTATTCCTGGGTAAAATAATACTTTACGGTAGGTAAAGTATACCTACTTAAATTTACACAAAAAAGACTAAAATACTTAGCACGTGGATGCTGCCACTATTGTAGGTGGGATGTTGGGAAGGTAGGACACAGAAGGGAATGTAATGTATATCTACGCAACGATTAACCATTGCTAACGAAAAAACAATTCTGAACGGAATTCAGTTGATAGTGATGCTTTTTAAACAATATGTATGTCATATAATGGTAAATTAATTAAATAGGCAATATATATTTTGTATACATTTTCTTTATTGATTTTTTTTGATATTGTACCGATTTTCCCGTTTTTCCTACGTTTTATACGTAAATAAATATCTGTAAAACCAATACATAAAAGAGGCAAATTATGATTACAAACTATGATGAACTTTATGTAAAGTTGTCAAGTATTTCTGAGAAAAGTTGTTCACGGACAAAGAAACAATAATCGAAAAAATTTAAAATTACGAAATCGTTAACACCGTAAATATTTGTCCGTTTATCATTATACGTTGTTTCACAACTATTATGAAAATCGGTTAGGAAATCAAAAAAATGAGCTCCCCTCGCAACAACGGGATCCAAAAGGCAACAAAAAGAGCCACTCGTAATCTTTCGATTAGAGCAAATTTTTTTTGTAGAATAGTTGTTTGAAATAAAAAATTAAGTACACATCGCAGTAATCTAATATAATTCACGATCTCCATGTATGCTCAGAATCTAAAAACACATCATAGTGTAACCAACTTTTCCAATTGCGAATCGCAGTACAATTGATATTTATAGTATTATGTTGGTACCGGCGACAGAAAACAAAAAAAAAGCCGAAACAAAACGCACAATAACGGAAAACTATTATTAATAATGTAGAGGTACCTACGTAATGATAACGAAATAATAATAATAACAATAATAAATAACAAACGTCTTCTCGTTCGCCCGTCGCGCGTCGCGGTGCGTCGATTTTTAATATAGTTTTGATAACAATAAAGATAATAACTTGTGTTAATAACTACGACAACGTTAATAAAAAGTAATATAATATGTAAAACAAAAAAAAAAAAAGAAAAAACATAATAAAGCACCGCCGCCGCCGCCGCCGTCGATCCGTTCCAAAAAGAACCTTGGCAATAATTATTTTGTCCGCGACCTTGCGCGTTAAAATTCCGCTCGCGCGGTCCGATTTCCGCGTTCGAACGGGCCACATGCGGACGGGGAAACGGTGACTGCGGATAGCACAAAATAATAATAATAATAACATGTGATCGGCCAATTATTTCGCGTCCCCTCGGGCAACGCTCTCCACTTCGCTCGCCGGCGATATTATAGCGTAGATACGTAGGTACCGTACATAATACACTTACGAAAATAATATTGTAACGACTCGATGGGTACCAATCAAAATCAATTGGCCGTGTATCGTAATATTTCATTCGCCTACCTCCCGTGTTTGTTTTGCTTTCGCCGGTACAACGTCGTTTTCCGTCGACGTTTCCGTAACCGCGTTATTGCGGAAGGCCGGAGGGATATTATCCTCGCAGGCCCTGCAGCGGCGTCCGTTCGATTTTCCCTGGCTAGGGCATGGGTGCCCGGTGGGGGAGGGAGACGGGGCATCTGCCCGCCCCGGACTTCAAAATTTCTATTATAATTTTAATATGAGTCATTTTTGGTGTTGGATTTTATTATGCCCCTCCCTGATAAATTTCCTGCGCACGCCCATAATTCGGGGGATTATAAATTAAATCCTAGAAAGAAAAAAACAACGCCCAAAAATCGGTTTGAAATAGTAAAAACGTTGAATTTTCGTTATAAAACGACGAAATATTGTGGTTATTATTGTGTGCCAAATAGTTGATTGTATTATAGAAAACGAAAATCGGCCATAAAATGTTATAAAATATCCAGTTTGGCGTTGTAATCGGTCAAATCAAGGTCGTGTTGAAGGATTGGGTGCAACGGGATAACTTTCCTAGGGTGCTAGAGGTGCTAAATGTTAAATGGATATCAAGTTTAGGCACTAAACCCGATGATTGTCCTTGAGTGTCAATAATGAGTAGCAGTGTAACACAATATTGAGTTTAGTGATTAGGTATATTCACGGTTATAATATATTCCGGTTAGTAGACGGTTATCAAATTATCAAAATATACATTTGTAAAGTTAGTTACCTACTGAAATATTTGATAACATTATCAGAATAAAGCAAACAGTTTTTAATTGAAAAACTGAACCGTATTATTTTTTTTCTCGTCGTGTTTGATATTATTGTTAGTTTTTACTTATTAAAATATGTTATTGATGATAGGCATTATAGAATCTAATGTTGGTATAAACTCACAAACCTATTTAAAACCCCCCCAAGTTGCGTCACTGAATAAATATAAAATCCACATACGTATATTCTAGATTGTATTGTATTGTATTTTGTAATACGTTATTATAACCTCGATTATAATTTATAGACTAAAGTGACTATCAAGATTCGACAGGATTATCTGAAAAAGATAATGACTGAAAAAGAGTTTAAGAAGATAGAAAATGCGTGATCATATAACACGGTGTGTATAATTTCCACGTTAACTATCATATGACTCAAGAAACGCTTTACAATATACCTGATTTTCTACAAAATAGTTTCACCAGAATTTTGGCAACAAAATTTTGTTGATTTAGGTCATCAAAGAAATGAAGAATATTTTCCATTGTAACTATTTTTATATAGTATAAACAATAAAAAATATAAACGACAATACGCGGGTCGCATATTTGACTCAATTTTAATTACAAAATATTATTTTTCATCTGTTCATTACACGGTCCACATGATATTATCTTAGTATAACTAATAGACGAACAACAGTAAATTGCAATCTTGGCAATTCCAAAACAACAATGATTATTTAAAAAAAATCAAAATAACAGAATCTTAATAATAACGAAAAATATATAAAAACTGTTGCCAATGACAACCTTATTTTTAATCTTTCAATCTTTTTAAACCTAAAGACTGATGTTTCCCTCATTATCTCGAATACTAATGATAATTTCAAAAAATTACCTCTTTAAGGTACTACCCAGAGAAAATTTCCTTTTAGAAAAGGTGCTATACTTGATAATCGGAGTATGCTTTCTAGAAGAAAGTGTTTAAAAAAAAAAAATCACTGTAAAACTAATACATTCCTCGTTCCACTCAGAATCTAAAAAAAAAAGTCAAGATTGACTGTTTTCAACTGTATTTTATTTATGTTACTATCACTGACAATTACATCACATATGTGATTTAATTTTTAAAGCCACAGTGTTTAAAAAACTTCAGTCGTATGCTAATTATTGTTCCCGTTACTTATGTTATATTATTTTAATAATAATAATAATAATGTTTTCACGGTGAAAAATCCAATTTACAAAATATACATAGATTATTTAAATAATATTAATTATTAATACAATTTTTATTTCCTTGGAAATAATAATAATAGTAATAATACATAATTTAAATTCATTTATAGAAGAAACAATTAGTTATCAATAGAGAGGTATGTAGTTCAGTTTTATAGACTAAAGTCGGGTTGCACAAACGTTCTGTAAAAATATTTTTAGACGCCTGCAAATTATAATGGCTCTGTTAATACAAAAGTGTCGCATAAAACAATTTGTAATGAATCTGTAAATTAAAATATAATGATAAAAATGGTTATCGGATAAACTAAACCATTTATAGTTGATAGAACCATGGTTATCTTACTCGAGTAGATAAGTTTAATAAGTAATTATCTGTGGTATCTTTGTTCTAGAAAAAAAAAGAAATAAATTTTATTGCAAAAATGAGCTAGCGAAGCAGTACCAATAAGATGAAGAAGTGATAAATTTCACAAGCGACTGGTGTTCACAAATTGGACGGGAGTTTTTCAAATAAGATATCACGTAACTCGTCCAGATACGAAAAATGTAGAAACTTGTTTGATGATTATGCCAAAAAGAAAAATAATTTAAAAGGGGTACTTTTTATTAAATTAGTTTGTTTTAAAAATGTGCGTTTTTTTTAAAAAATTATAACCCAATGCAACTTACTTTTTGATTAACCCTCGTAGTTGTGATATCTGTGTTATCGTTGTGTGTATTTGGAATTGTTTTGGCGAAAAGAGATGACTAGAGGAGGAAATTGGCAACATTAATCTTGGTAACAATAGTATATTAATTCTCTACGTATAAGTTATACTACTATAACTTATACAGTAGCAGTAGTAGTTACAGTTTCAAAATTATATTAACACCAGACAGTCGGCACTCTATTGACTTTTAAACTGGGCCAGACTAGACAATCAATGATTGGACCAGACTGGACCGGACCGAACAGTTTTATTTAAAGATTCAAATCGAACCGGACTGGACCGTTGTTAATTATAAAATAAAAAAGCCAAAAAGACCGGATCGTGCCGAGCTCTACAACTTACCTCACAATCATTAGTGATCAAATTAAAATAAATGTGTGGACTACGGAAAGTCAGAAAAAATAGTCACATTTTAATATTATAGAAACTACACAAGGGTAATAAGAGTAGATATGTAACGATGATTTTCTATTATTTATTTTTATCGTACAAACGACGTAATAGGTATTTAATTTGTTATTTTACCAAGTTGGAGTGTGTATAATTTAATTTATTGGTTTTATAATTATTATCGGCGTTCGATTATTATATACTATTATTTATTATTAAATACTTTTTTAACTATGATCAATGTTCATAATAAAATTCATATATTATTAAATAGTATACGTATTTATACGTGTATATACGTATAATATATTATACATGTTCAAATACAAATACATTTTAATGATGCTTATAAACAAATAATGAATAATTATGCAATATTTGAAGTTTTCGTCGTTTTTCTATTGCGTAACGCTCGACTTTTTTTACATCATTAAGTACAACTTATGATGAATCTGGAGTTAAATGTTTAAAAATTTTAGCTGGGTAAAAAAATTCAGTCAACATAATTCGAAAAATAGTAGACGAAATGTCGTGATATTTACGGTTTTCATTCAAAGTAATAATGTAGACACAGTTTAGTATTCTTGGCCATTTCATAATGCTCTGCATTAGTCGTATGAATTAACTCATTGCCCTTTTATTTATTTCTCGGATTTCATTTTCAAACAGACGCAGTCTTCTGGTTAATGTATAATGTATAATCATGTATGCCTAATGTTTGGATGTCCTTTTCTTAATTTTTGTACATCATATACTCGTATTATATAATATTTTATGCAAAATGAAAATACGTTAGAACCTAGGTAAAATAATCCGTCTTGGTTAGAACTTAATATTTTATGTCTATTCGAGGATTCATTATCATTGTTGGGGGAGGAGGAGAATACGATTAGGTATTATCGTATTTACCGATTATTTGATGTTTAATAGACTTCCATTATTTGAGAAATGCGAATATTTCGATCGATTTATCATAAAAGCCTAGTAAGACTAATAAGTTAATTGGTAAGTCTCATATAAGAAAACTTAGTTTATCTAATTATTATTTACACTAATACAGTTGGGTGATTATTTTTACTACGAACCGGCGAAGAACTTTTAAGTAAATTTAATTTTAGGGTTTTATGCTTTCTGTTGTTTTACGTTGTCGTTAAGTTGGTATTCATACTCATTTTATAATCGTTTATGGCCACTTAAATTTTTCGCTGGTTATTTTGAAAATTTGAGTTGTACGGGTTTTGTTTTTCTCTCATGAGGTTAATGAAAGTTTTTCAATTATAATCGCATACTGGAGTAAATAATCAAAAAGTAAAGTTCCGTGATGTATTTAATACAATGGAATATCTCCGAGTGTCGCTCAGAAGACTGTAGTTCATATATATGTACTCATATTAAGTAAAATAGTTTTAAATTGATCATTACACTGACATTTGAGATCTATGTCTATCTAATAGACAACCCAAGCAAAAATGTGTTTTTTTACTTCTAATAATACTCAGGTTTTATGGAGAAATAATACGTAGAGTTTGAATTTGTATGCAAAAACATATTTTTAACAACCGTATACGGTTTGATGGGAATAATAAATGTTTGTGTTTCATAACCAGTAGAATCTATTAAAAAAAGTTATTTTTTTTTTCTAAATATGAGTGCATATTTTGACTTTGGAGAATATTTTAGCTTATGATACATATCATTATATCAAAGAATATTTTACCATATTTTCGATACATTGGATATATTACAGAAATATTGTCTAGTTTTTAGTTTAGTTTATTTTAAGCCACCAATTTAGTAATTTCCTATGATAAATTGTTGTTCTTAAACTCATGAGCAAATATATTTTTATTCTGATATACTCACAAAGCCACAATATACCAATACATAATATTGGAATCTATGATCTAAGAATTTAATAAAAATCAATGATTTTTTTTATTTTTGAATATTTAGATATTAGAGTATATTAGGCATATTTTGAGAATATTAAGAATAATTTTGAAATATTTCATCAATTTTTCATATAAACATCATATTTTAAACATTTTAACAGAATATAAATCCGGACTTATTAATTTTTATAATTTTTGTTTAAGTCTGTTAGAGGTGTTTGAGCTCGAGTCTTCCAATAAGAATTACACATTTTTGTTATATTTGATTATACATAAAATAGATAAAGGCGGAAAACAACGAGGTGACGTGACATTTTATGAGAGAATATCAACCGTTCAGTATTCAAGAGATTGCATATGGGCAATTGAACGATTAAGAAAGTAATAGAAATGTATCGAATTAAAAATGTAATAATTTACAAATAATCACGATTGATGAGTATAATCATGGAACCATAATATTAACTAACATTTTTATGGAAAAACAAATAACAATTTTATGCTTATTGTATTTATTTAATATAAAAAAATCATTTTACAAATACAACGGTAGTAACTAGTAATAATACTTGTTGTAAAAAATATTTGGTATATAAGATGCTTAAATGTAATTATTACTAATTAGATATAAAATAATTGCTATATTTATAGCAACGGCTGAAAAATATACACATAATTTAATATATATTAGGTACTTGTAATAATTGCCGTCAGTTGTTAATATGGTAAGGTAATAATGAATAAATAAAAACTAAAAATACTCGAAAATATCAAATGCCTATAAATAGTTCGCAAATAGTATTGAATATTTTATCATGTCTAGAAAATGCTAATTTATGAATTCTGTGAACATTTAAAGTCTCTATAATTATTTTTTACCAACTTACGACAAAAATTAAAATCCAAAAATGATGAAATCATTGTTGTTCTAAACTTTCTCGTTTTTCCTATGTAATCCCAGATTTTTTCTAATTATTAAAAAAACTACGAGGAATATAGACCTCATAATGCACTGTCTAGACAACATTTTCTTTCAGAAAAGATGCTACATTCGAAAATCAGAGTAAGGTTTCTGGTAGAAGAGTTGTTTAAAAACACACACAAACACGAAAAGAGCTTTTACTGGGGACGGGTACGGCCACAGTTGTTGGTGAGTAGTTGAGAAGGTGGAATACATAAAGTTATTTAATTTATACCTCTAACAAACGATAAATCATTATTGCTAGGGTAAGTCAATTTCTTGGTCATCAATAAGATTAAAAAATCAACAAAATAGATCTCTTAATGTTTTTCTATATTGGAGCAATATTTCTCGTAGAAAATGGACATCGTAACAATTTAAAATAATGCAATTATAATTCTCTAAATTTGTCAGTTTTAATCTTTCGTAATGTCCTGGGTTTTATCAATCATGACAAAAAATATCGAAAAACATTAACTAGATTAAGAATGCACGAAAAAAATGTCTCTTGTCATATTTTTATGGGAACAATCATTTATGGCGAAAACATAAGCCGTAGAAATTAAAAATATTGAAATCGTCGTTGTGCCGTAATTTGGAAAGAATTGTATTTTTTGGTTTTTCCTAATTATTATGAAAACTACTTTAATTTTTACTTGGAGCAAAATTTCTGGTAGAAAAAATAAATTGCAAACATTAAAAACAATGAAAACATTAAATGTTTACGGTTTCACCTATAATTTTCTTTCGAAAATTCCTTCGAAAATCAAAAAATAATTTCGTGTAGAAAAGTTGTTCATAGACAAAAAGAAAAAAAAACCATAACGAAATTTTCTTACTCTTGAATACCTCCGCTTCGGTCAACAAAACCATAAAACCTGACCAAACGTACCATCTAGCCAATATGATAATATTTTCTTTCAAAAAAGGTGCTACACTTAAATATTGTAACAGGATTTCTGATAGACATGAGATTTCTGGTAGGGGAGAATGGGGGGGGGGCAATCGCATATATTGGTTTCACAATGATATTTATTTATTACGTATATTTTATTTTTATCCGTGAACAACTTTTCTACCAGAAATTTTGCTCCGATTTACAATGATGGCATTTTTTCTGAAAAGAAATCTGGCTGGAGTGGTACTTTAAAGAGTCTTTTTTTTAATTGTACCAGGAGTTTTCATAATAAATGGAGAAACTGAGAAAAAACTAAGACAAAATGGGGAAATTTACGAAATGTATTATTTTCATATCGTAAATATTACGGCCTTTCAAAACATGTATATTCGAACTCCGCTTGGAATCGTTTTTCTTTAGCAATGGTTAATCGTTGCGTACAGATGTGCATTACATATTTTCACCTTCACCTACAACAGTGGTCCACCCATTCTACGAAGTAAGTCCGTTTGTTTTTTTTATTTATTTTTGGCTAATGCAACGAATATAAATAAATCAACACAAAACGATTTTTGTTCCAATATTATTCTAATTGTATTTGTTTATTGTTTTCCATTTACCCTCATTAATTAGACTAAATGTATAAAAAGCAATTGCTCTTTAAAATGATAAAAACGGAAGTTACGAAAATTATTATATTCCTTCATAATTGTGCACATTGCGATTAAAATCGTTTTACATAATATACTACAAAGTTTTACAAACAATAATAAATAACGTTAAAATATATATATACATTATTATTAATCGATTAATTAATACAGATTGCATATCGATCGAATACCACAAAGTTTTCATAAAATAATATTTATACCTATTTAAATTTTATTTGACTACATTTTTATTTTTATTTCACGAGTTCCATTGTGAAATCATATAAAATGCCCACCTTTAACATTTTTTGCCCTAGGACTATGACCTATGTTTAAAGTGCTCATAACGAAAACAACTTAAGTATTACATGTATATTTAATCTTGTCAAGGCTGAACTATTATTTTAGAGAAATCGCCGTAAGTGAAACGAGTATAAGTCGAAAACGTTCCTATAGTAATATCAATGACCTTCGTTAAAAAGGAAGTGAATTTTAATTTGTTTCGTTTAAGATAGGTTAGAATTTAGATTATAATATTATTTGATTTATCTCAGTTGATGAATATTAACTGATAAAAAAAAAAGTATGTACGTTTTATAAAATAAAAGGTTAGGTTAGGTTATTATATGAATTAATACTATTATAATTTATGAATATTAATATAATATATTATTGATATACTGTCCGAGGACCTATTATAGGTAAGTAGATACTTGGTATACAATTTAATGTTGTGCAGTATATTGCAGCATATTTGACAGTAGTATATTAATAAATAAAAATAAGATAATAGGGATAGGTGTAGCTACTGGTGTAGGTGGAAAGTTGGGAAGGTAGGATACAGACGGGAATTTGATGTATATCTGTAAGCAACGAAAAATCTGAGCTGAGTACAGTTGAAAATACAATATATGGTACATAATTGTCATATTATGGTAAAATGATTTAAACAAGGTGCACTTCCATGACAACAGTAATTGTATAAAAAATATTAAAATAATAAAAACTTAATAATAACAAAAAATTAAATAAAAACTGTTGCCAATGACAAGCTTATTTTAAATCTTTCAATTTTTTTTAACCTAAAGACCGATGTTTTCCTCATTATCTTGAATATTAATGAGAATTTCAAAAAATGACCTCTTTAAAGTACCACCCAGAAAAATTTTCTTTCAGAAAAAAAGTTGCTAAACTTGGTAATCGGAGTATGCTTTCTTGTAGAAAAAATGTTTACATAGAAAAAAATATTTGTAAAACCATAAGCTTTTTCGCTCCATTCAGAATCTAAAAATATTTAGTCAGTAACTTAGATAAGGCATTAGTATATATGTGAATCTAAGAAAAAAAATTTAAGATAAAATAAGTGAAACTAGAGAGCCTATAATAAAAATAACTATACCGGACATTTAACATTGAATATGCGGAACAGTTTTTTGTACATTTTTGTACAAGCATTGTTATCAGAATGGATTAAATTTTATAGTTGTCACTACTAATGCCATTTTACAAAGACAGAATATCGTTTTTAAATTACCACTTGTTGAAAAGGACATACAAATTATAAATTATCGGTTTGCAAATATTTAATTCATAGTCGGTGTTTTTTGTAAATTTTTAATAATTAATAGATCTGTCACAAAACACAATCTGATCAACAAAAAAGATCATTCAGTAGTAATTATTTCAAGGATTACCAATCTACTAGTCTGCGTAAGCACGTTTTTACTATGTAGCTCGTTAGTTGGACTGAGACAGTAAATTCGTGTATCACGTCTTCTCAACTAATAAAAAAATACATAGGTAATTGAACTTGCAGTCATACTGTAAAACGTATTTAAATAATGACAACATAGTGTAATTCAGGGCTCATGCGCTTTGATAATTTGAAGGAAACGAAAGCAATTACGTAGTTACCATAACGTACAGTACCTATTTGAGAACTGTTAGAATACAATTTATTACAGTTTTACTTTTTTCTATTTATCAAAACAAAAAGTTTACAAATAATAAAGCGTACAACGGAAAACTATTTTATGATTATTTCCACCCCAATAAGCATTGCATGTAGTGGGGCAAAAGAGTTACAAAAGAAATATTTATACTACTGTACTGTACTTAGATCCCGAATTGCCTTTATATGCATCGCATTCCAACTTATATCAGAAAAAAAGAAGACAGGTGTCATCAGCATATGCTACTATTGAGTCACGTACATTTAAATCACAAATAAAATGTATGTACAAGTTAAATTGGTCCCGATACACTGCCCTGCGGCATACCACAAACGATTTGTCACTTCCTACTGACAGTATTGTTTAATGATACCTACTACGTAGATAGCTAGAAAACCCATAAAGACTTTCTCGATTTATACCAAAACTAGGAAGAATATTTATTAACATTTTGTGGTCTACAGTGTCGAACCGTTTTGCTAAAAATCAAGAAATATTGCTATAACTTTTTTACTATTATCTAAATTTATTTCGGAAAAGACCGCGTTTTATGTATGCAAGCGTTGAAAATAAACGTTGAAAGTTCCTCAATATGGTTTCAAATCACCTTTCAAAATTTTAATAGAAATTCCATCAAAGCCGGAAGCCGATTCTTCTTTTAAATTTTGTATTATATCCAACACTTCTTTAGTTTCAATAGGTATTAACAATATTTCATTAAGAGAATAATTACAAATTGCATTACTTTGTTCTAGCGGTGTTTTTTAAATTTCCCCGATAATTCATTACCAACATTTATGAAATACTCATCAAATATGTTTGCCGCAAGTACTGGGTCATTATGATCATTTATAATCTGATCATTATGAAGAATTCTATTTATAGATTCATTACTGTTTTTTTTTTTGCTCCAGTAATTTCCTTCACAGACTTCCAAATTAATTTTGGGTTTTTCAAAAGTGTTGAAAATTCATGCTTATAAAAATTAATTTTCACTATTCTAATTAAACACGTTAGTTTATTGGAATAATTTTTTATAATATGTACGTACATTTATATTTATTTAGATGGTGTTTTCTAACCATTTTAGATAATTCATGTTTTGTTCTAGTTGAATTAAGTAAACCTAAGGTCATCCATTCCTTAACTATTTTATTTTTCGAATTCAATTTAAACAAAAACCTAGATTTCTCAACAGCATTTAATATTTTTACGTACAGATTATCAACACAATCATTTATATTTGTCATACAACATACATATTTCCCATCTCTCTTATTTTAAAATGTCAGACAACATATCATAACTTACAGATTTACCACAATACATTCTCGTTTAAAAGTATTGTATTTTAGTATTGACATCATTACAGAAAAATGATGAGTAATTTACGTTTTTAGTACACCCGCATCAGTGTTATCTAAAACGCATTGAGAAGCCCTTATGAAGATATGGTCTAGACCACGAAAACGCACTGATAACATTGTTTGTATATTAAGATGGCATTTAGTATTTAAGTGAATATGTCGGGTAAATCTTTTAACATGGAATGTAAAATGTACTGTGCACATAAATAATACAAACATCAACGGGAGAGTTTTTATTTGCTAGAAAAAAAAAAAAAAAAAAACTCAAGTATCATTTATTATGCTGTTCACCATGGTCCGTGTACAAAAACAGCCAATATGCGGAAACGTATTGGAATAATGATATCTATTATGTATCGTATATAATATGTATTTTTTTCAATCTCTCTTTTCACGTTTAATTAAACCAAAATCAACTGTAAGGAATTACATAATATAATAATGATATTGTATGATATGGTAGGCGGAATAACCGGTTGGAGAAACGGCGGATATCTTTACTGGATGACCGTGAAAATCGTTGACAAAAATAACAAAATATTATTCTCGGTAGTCCGAAAATTCACTGTTCGTGTTTTCTCGATTTTATACCCAGACAGGTACTTAACTAATTTGCAGCGATGTTACGAAACACTGTTGAACCAGTCTCAATCTATGATATGCACTGCTACACATAATCCGAGGTGGTCTAATTACACTACAATACGCACAGTGTGTACCGCAATAGAGTTATTATTTTACACTGTGTTTTACGCGGTGTGATTCTGAAACGATTTCGTTATTTTTAATTTAATTTTTTTTTTTTTTATCGCTGTTGTTGATTATTTTCCCTTTCCCGTCTATAAAAAAAACATTTGGCTGCAGCGGAACCGTAGCACGGGTTGTTGATGTGCAGTGTACACACGGACCTGTAAAAATGTGCACACGTACAGTGCACTTTATAGCTGTACCCCGAGCCCAGTATCCAGGGCTCGGATATTTGGCAAATTTCGAAATAATATTATTATCTTTGTGAAATATCTCGCAACAAACGTTTGGGGTGAACGGCTGTATTTTCTCGGGTAAACCCGTAACGGGGCACGTGCGTTTTTCGCTTAGAACAATTTGTATAACAATATGTAAACACACACGTGCCCCGAATACGTCTATTGTCAAGGTCAAAGCGGTCTAGTCTACACACGATAACCTGCCTTTGCGTTTAATTTATTTTCACACACACACACACGAAAAAGCTCTCTCGCCTATAATCCTAAATGTTTTATGTATCTTTGTATCTTACATTCTTACACCAAAGACGGATTTTGTCATACACCTGTTGCACGTAGCACGCAAATAATATGCCAGACGTATGGCCGTATGGGAGTATAAGAAAACGCGAGTTGATATTTTATTATTCGGTTAACTATCTATAAAATACGCGGACGGACGGCAGAGGTCGTTTATCGGACGAAAAACAAACTATACCGACCCTTTACATTGTTAATGTCAATCAGAAGTTTATCGCGTGTTTTTAATTGTTGTAACGTGTCGTTAACGAATAATATGAAAACGAGACCGACTTGGATACCGCAATATTATACGCGGAAAAATCGTCACGTCCGAGGGTTTGAAGAGCCCGGAGCGCCGGCATATAGGCAGATATTTTGGGATCTAGAATTTTTCGGCGTTTCTAACGGTAAAGGCAAAATTACACGGTACGGTGAACATTATTTCTGATAGTGATTTCGGTATAAAATAATATGTTATTCAAACATGTACGAGGTGTGGCTATTAAATAACGATACTGGTTACGAAAAAGTGTTTTATTATAAAAGTTATTCTACATTCAAATGCTCCCCTTCAATATACTCCCCTCCCCTCGCCACATACTGTTTCATTCGTTTCTTCCATTGCTCCAGGCAGTGCTGGAAGTCTGTTTTCGTAAGACCATTCAGGAGTTCCGCCGATTTTTCTTTCACCTCTTCCATCGACTCAAACCGGATTCCTTTTAAGACAGATTTTATCTTCGGAAACAAGTAAAAGTCGCAGGGTGCCAAATTGGGTGAATAAGACGCGTGTTCGAGTACTGGAGTGCCTTAAGCGGCCAAATAACGCTTCACGCTTTATCCTGGTGCAAGATCCACGACTTGTTTTTCCACAATATCGACCTTTTCTTACGAACTCATTCGCGCAATGTTGCCAAAACTGTCAAATAGTAATGTTGGTTCACAGTTTAATCCTCTGGAACCCATTCAGTCATCACGATACCGTTGATATCGAAGAAAACGGTTTTGAATTTGGATTACGATTGAATTGGATTCCGGTGCACTCTCGACCTTCAGAAAATAATTTATGCCACTCAAAAACACGCGCCCGAGATAGGAAATCCTCACTATAGGCCTCTTTTAACAACTTAGAGCACTCAGTTGGAGTTTTTTTTTAGTTTAACGAGAAAATTTTACGTTTATCCGTTGCTCATGTTTTTCGTCACACATGGTTTTCGGCACGAGAAAAAAACACGTTCGTTTCAAACCACTACTGCACAAATACTATAATAGTGACGAAAACGTGTTTTGGTACGTACATAGATAAGATATCTAGATAACCAACGCATTACTCGTTTTTTTCACTACCCATCTAGGGCGCCATCTAGGCGAGCAGTCTCTTGTTTAATAGCCACACCTCGTATTACATTCCTCTAATTAAATGCAGGGGCGCCATTACAGTTTTAAAATAGGGCCTAAAAATGTTTAGGCTGTGCCACATGGTCACTTGTAAACAACCATTGATTTTTTAAAACAGTAAACTTCACAGTTTAATACAATTAATACATTCACTCTAAATGAATAGGCGTAGAAAAATATAAAAATAGTACAAATGCAATATAAAATATAAAAAATATCCAAACATTTTTGGGGTGTAAGTTATAACTGGAAAAAAAATTCTGTTTTATTTTTGATTTTGTTTACGGTTTTTTTTTTTTTTTGCTTTTGATTTTGATTTTAAATACCGGTATTGCAAATGTTACGGTTTCAATTAAGATCAATAATACTAGTATCAGAATTTTTTGTTTTAATATTGGTTTCAAGTCCAGCATTAATGAATTAATTGACTAGTCGCCACTTCAGCATAGTAATTCGTACGCTCTTTATTTGCCAATGCACGTTCTTATAAATTTGCTTAAAAGAACTGTTTTTTAACAAAAACACTTATTATACCATTAGAGTAAAATTGGTATATTTCGGGTAAATCCACGGTTACTGAAATTCCCTTATTTAATATTTTTCGTAAAGCTTCGTTGTATTGAAAAATTCTTTTCGAGGCTGAAACTGTTTTGTGCGCCCGATTAACATCGAGTACGCAATACAATGTACGCGTTTACTGCCTTGGTGAGTAGGCAACCGAACTTCTACGAAATGTGCACCTAACGAACACAAAATAAACTATGTATATTCTATATAAAAATTATTATTATTTACACCTATATTGGGGGTCGTGACATTAAAAAAGGTTGAGAAACGCTGATCTATACTATAGTATAACAGCTATACTTCGAGTGACGGCATATGGTCAGCCGTCGCCGCATGCCGCATGTAATATTAGTATTATTATTAATATAAGTCTAAATACTATCGTGTAAAATCGTATACACGTTCAGTAATTACTAATCAGTAATCAGTATACTTTGTATTATTTTAATATTCCATGATTTTATTTACTTGAACTGAATTTTTTTTAAACAGTTCAGAATTTTGCTACGGTAGCTACATGGAAGGCTCTATGTGGGCAACGGGTGTAATTAATATTGCGAATTAACTCGTGTCGTGTTAATGTTGGTTCACTGATATTTTAACGAAGAAACTGGTAATTTTGCCGTGTAACTTTGATATTTTATTTTGCGTAGTAGTTATTTAATATATTACATTGAGTAAGAAAAGTTGAAGAAAAGCATTGTCTGCGTCAAATTCTTCTAATTTTTGGTAAATGGTGGATTTTAAAAAAAATTAAGCAAATCGCTTTGGAAGGTAATTAGCCGTCCTTTTTTCTGTTCGGTTGATTATATGTGCCTCTAATACAAGTTTTATCTCGTACTTTATCATTGGTATTATCATTTATCTGAATCAGAGACTACAATTGATGGAATTGGCCTTATCTGGAATTGTATTTTTTCAGTTCCACTTATGTTAATTAAGATTATTAACTATGAATAGTAAATCCTAAAGTCAAAACAATTTTAAGAATTTTTTAAATTAACTTACTTTATTTTTATTAAAACAAGTTGCACAAATGGTATTGTGTCAGGGTAAGTAGAATTGTCTTGCCTCCATAGTTTTGTTAGATCTTTAAAAAATTATATACAAAACAATTATAAATACATTTTACTTTTTATTAGGAATTTACGTTATAAAAACAAATATTATTTATCAATTAAAACAATTATTAGTATAACAAAAAAAAAAAAAAAAAAAAAAAAAAAAAAATGCAAATGCATAGTCCTGTTAATTTTAATGATGATTATTTTTTTAAATTCAAATTTATAAGTTTGATCATTTTATTTCAATGTTTAAAACATAAATAATTCAAAGTTTAATTTTAATTTCAGATCATTGTTTATTGCAAATAATTTTGTTTCTTTATAATACGAATTTTTGTTTTGGAAAGCTATAATCGATATAATTGTTTAGAAGATATGTTAAGTTCTTAAATTAATTTTGACTACCAAGAAGAAATATCGGAACCCAGATAAGATCAATTATAAGAAATCGCTCATAAAGTACACACAAAAACTAATATTCCTCACTGTATTTGGTCAGTTAACGGGAACCATTTACGATAATTAATCCTTATAATACCAGATCTCTATTTAAGAACTAAAAGAAAATATTTTTCATTCATCTTGACGTTTGTAGTGGATATGGCTGTCAGCGTAGGTGCATATGGTAGAGTAGGCGAATCAACCGTGTTTAAAGTCTGCCCATTTGGAAGGAAACTTTATTCCAGTCAACACAATTCACCAGATTCTACTTGCTTACTAAACACTACAGATTCTCCACAGCCTTATTTGATTGTAGAAGATGAAGCAAAAAATTCTTACCAAAAAATGGAGAATATTTCAGTGCCCAATTTTAGTTTAACAGAAATTTACTAACTATATAATAAAGTTTGTTGCATTTTGTACAACTTTGTACGTAAAAGAGATGGATATAATTTTAAAGACACCCTTTCAAATAAATTGGATGATTTTTAAGATTATGGAATTACTGGAGTCAATCAGCAAGAAGTAAATATATGAGAATACTTGACTGATTGTTTTTTAAATGTGTTTGATGATGCCATTTAATAATTAGTTTTATGTACTGCGAGAAATGTATTGGTTTTAAAATGTTTTTTTTTTTTTTTGTAGACAATTTTCCTTACAATAATTTTGCTTTGAATTACAAAAACAGTACTTTTTCTGAAAGGAGTGAACATTTCATTTTGTTAGAACAAAGTAAATGTATACAATTTAATTAATAGAAAAATAATATTATATAAGAAAATATATACTGAACATGTTATTATTTCCCGATAATGTAACTTATATATTGTTAATAAAGCAAGTCTATTAACACTATTATCTATTTATATTATTTATTTCCTAATTTACAATGAATGGAATGATTTCTGTTCCATTTTTGGTCAAAAAATATTATTACGAAACCGAATTTTTTATTATGGTGTCAAAATTATTAACTTTATGTGTATAATTACTCATAACGGCCAAATGTTAGCAGACAATATCGGCAAATATGCAACATAACAAAATAAACATATATTAAATGAATCACCTGGTTCGCAGTCATATAACTGGTCTGTCCATTTTCCATTAGGCAGGCAAATCAATCCGATCGACTTTTCCTCTGTTTCATTTAGTAATTTATACTGGTTTACAATTTGGTATTAATTTAGTACCCGGTTCTGAGTAATTTGAACAATCAGTTACTTTTCCCTCAAAAGTACATTTAATTTCTGTAATATATGATTTCACAGGTGGGCACTTTTCTAGAATAAAATTCAACATATCAAACAAACAATTTGTGTACCTATACACTTTAAATAAGCAAATATTTTTTAGTAGGTACCTAAAATATTTTCTACAAATAATTTCTACATTATACATTATATGGTAAATATTACCTCGGATTCACAATGAAGAAAATACGAAAACAAGTTTCGTATTCTTTTACATAATAAACAAGATTATATTATATTATATTTTTAGATTATGTATATAGATTAAGAATAAATCATTTTTTAATAATGAACCCTCAGAAGTCCATATATTACATTTTTGATTTCCTGATTTGTGCATTGTACAAGATCATGTATTGGATTTGTAAACGGATTTTACAATATCTACGGAAATCAAAACACAGAAATATAGGGAAAACTAATACATATTTAGAGCTGCTGTGATATTGTTTTTTCGAATTTTTTTTCTTGTGTTTTCTGTTTGTTCTTAGAGTAACGTATTATTATTAAAACTTGAATAACAATTTGTGTAGAAACTACATAGAACAACTAAACCCAATGTTGCATATTTAATATGGTGAATATATAGGTTTTATTCTATTAACCGTTATTTTGACAACACGATCAAACCGTAAATACTATTTTGAAAGGCGTGACTAGACGTATAAATGTTCAAAACAATGAATTTGAAAATTTTACAGTTGATGAATTAACATTTCTCAAAAAATGTCGAACAATTTTTTTACAGTTCCTATAATTTAGAGTATTTCATTTTATAAAACAATAGTGATACTTACCAGTGTTGTTTTTGTAAACACTCCTAATCCACTGAATGTGTAAACTAATATCCGTGTATGTAAAATACAGTTCTGTGCATATTATTAACATTAAACATTATTGCTTTTAAAAAACGTAAACCGTTATGTTCAGAAGTTATGATACTGCTACCAGAAATTAAATAATTTTCTCTCGGCTCTGAAAAATATTTATAGATTTTGAGCGTTGTATTAATGTATTGTTTTTACTATGATGTTTTGTTCCTTTAGTTTATATGCGTAGTGAAGAATGATTAAATATGAGGAAAAAAAAGGAAGATATCATTATTTTTAATTTTTACGATTAATGTGTTCTACCAGGATCGTTCCTGAATCAAATAATCTCAAGTGATCTATTTAAGTTGGTGAGTAAGTGGGTAATTTTTTTTGATTTTCCGAGAAGTTTTTATAATAATTGTGGGAAACCAATTAAGGACATAAGATAAAACCGGACAAATTTGTCTGTGTACGATTTCATTATGTTATAGTTTTACGCACCATATGTCTAATGGAAAACCATCAAAAGGATTGTACTAATATAAAAATATCCAGTGACCATATTAATCGAATTTTTAATTTAGTCGATGATAAAGGAAATTGTTGGATACAAATACACCAACTGTTTTCAATGGTCAGCAAACCATTTTCCGGTGCATAATATACCTTACTGGTATGCCGGTGATTGTACGCCGCCCACTGCTCTATGCATTACTTGTTGTGACGCCGACGACGTGGTGCGCCGATCGCGTTTGATTGCGAATACTTATGTGCATGACATCCGACGACGCCATTTTGGGTCATGTGAATAGGTTGAATTATGTATATGTACCATAATATAGTGTGATTATTTTATAGCTCTTAGTACCGATTTATTTATTTAATTAATATTTTTGTATGTATTCGTCGACTCTGAGCCTTATATTTTTTTCGACAGTAAGATAATATAGCATAGATAATATACTATGGATGGGGCCACAGGGTATTCAATCAATAAAACAAAACGTTGTCGATATTAAAGACGATTTTACGAATTAGTTGTTTGATATGTGTATGCGTAACGTCACTTGTCGCATATTTATCTGATGGATCATTCGGTTCATCGATAATTTTTAGAGAACGTATACCACGAATGCGTGCGTCGAACACCGAATTCGGAGACTCGTTAGATTAGGCCAGGCTAAACAATTATTCATCATAATGACATCCATAGCATTTGATTCAAGGCCTAAACATAATCTAATCTAACCTGTAATTTTTACTAGTTCACAGTAGCCAAAACTAAATGTACTCGGGGAATTTTATTTATGTACCACAAGAAGTTCAAAAATTTTAGAACATTATATCATAAATGTAATATCAACGTATATTATACGTTTACACTTAATGACCTTAAAGCGTTAGGTTCAATCAATTATTTAGTATTTCACTAAAGAAAATGAAAGATTGTTTTTCGTGATAATAAATATTATGCTATTAATATTACCAGGTTGTTCGCAACAAACTGTATCATTATTTATATCTCTTATATTGCCAAAAATGTTTATACATCCATCATGGCCAACGCATTTTGATGGTCCTTTTAACAATATACGATTTTCAGCGTTATAACCAATTATCCCTTCATACTGTAAAAAAAAGTCAATAGAATTTAGTTCGGTATATTTTAATATTAAATGTGTAACACAATTAAATTAATTCTATGATAACAAAAGAAATAAGCAAAAAGAACACGTATTAGTTTTTTTTCGAATGTGTATGCAATTAGTTTTTTTAAAACGAGGACGTTGTTATGGATGTTTAAGTCTTTTGAAATTACAAAGTGAACATCCCAAAAATAGAAATATTTACTAATTTTTTCAAATAATTTGCATTTGCAATTTTAGATTCTTAGGAAAGCGAAGAATCTTGTTGTTTTACACAAATTTTGTGTAAGTAAATTGACGTAGAGAGGTACCTTAAACGGGATGTTTTTCGGAGTTTTCAAAAAATATGAAAAATCAAAAAAAAAAATAAAACGGGAAAATTTACGAAATATATTTGTATAGTTTTACGATTTTTTTTTTCTGTGGACAACATTTTAACCAGCAATTTTATTCCATCTTGTAGTGATTGCAATTTTTCTAAAAAGAAATTTTCCTAGCGAGGTGTAGAGAGGTCATTTTTGATTTCCTCCGGAGTTTTCCTAGAAAATGTAAAAAATGGTAATGCCGGGAAAAACGTAGGAATACTGTGAAAATCGGTACAACAATAAACAAATATTATTATTGAAAATATACACAGCTTATTTAAATTTTTTTTTCTATAGAAAGACATACATATTTTTGGCAAAGCATTGATATCAACTGAACTCACAATCTTTTTTTTTATATAATGATTATCGTTGCTTGAAGGTATACATGAAATACTCTTTTATATCCTGTCATCCCAATTTCCCACTTACACCAGTGGCTGCATCTGTCCTCACAAACTTTTTAAAATTATTTTCCTTAAAATTACATAATGTAGTGATATTAAATAATTGTGTTTTTGAACAAAATTTAAATGGCAACACTTTCAACATCATATAAATAAATCATTGTGTAAACGAACGGTATGTTTGGAATTAATTTACCTCTAAAATATCGTTTTTAAGTAAGGGATACTCCATTGACCAATCAATACAAACGGGCACGATATATTCACTTATGTTAACGGGTTCTGATAAGACAAGAATCGTAAGTATTGTAAATATCCATTTGTGGAACCAATCTCTTAATTCTTTATAGTAAACACGTGAGACCTGAATAATTCAAATTTGAAACAAATTACTTATTGAATGCTTATAATCATATAATTTATGTAAAATTTTGAATTTCAATTAAAGAACATACTTTACTATTATGCGTAGAAAATGTTTTTCCCGATTTCGCATATGAAATACCAAAATAGACTGTATATTGCTTCTCGTCTATAAGATGCTGAGATGGCCATTCTGAAATACAACCTAGAAAATAATTTAAATAAATAAATAATAATATATTTTCTTTTTTTTAATAATCATCAAAGTTATCGTAGATGAAAGATTGTATAATCTAACTTAATTGATCTGAATAAAGCAATGTTAAGTATAATTTTTTTTTTTTGAAATATAAGTAAATAATTAAAATTTAAAGTGATACGAATTAGCTTGTTCACATAACTTCTTATTCTATATGAGAAGATACGGATAATATGATCGAAATTTGAAGTTTTATTAATAAGTGTTGCCGCTGCTTTAAGTGAGAAGTTAGGAAGGTAGAGTGGAAATTTATTGTAAATCTTTACTCAGCGATTAACGATTGCTAACGAAAAACGATTCAGAGCGGAGATCGGTTAATAGTATTACTTTGCCATTAATATTTATATCATATTATGGTAAAATAATGTAATATTATGCGTTATAGATTTACTTTTATAATATTTATTTAATATTGTATTTATTTTCCGGTTTTAATTTTTCGGTTTTCCCCATTTATTCGGAAAATTTCTGGGAATATCAAAATATGATTGCCGTAAAGTACCTCCTCAGTCAAATTTCCCATTAGAAAAAGTGCTATAATTGTAAATCAGAACAAAATAACTGGTGGAAATAATCCACAAGAAATAAAATAGGCTGTAATATTTTGGATCCTGAATGGAGCGAAGAAGCTTATGGTTTTATTTTATCTAGGTTGTCATTGAACACTTAATATTTCGAAAAATATAGACTATTTTTGCAATTCTTTTATTTAAAATACTTAGAAAACAAATAGTTCTAAAATGTAACATTATTATTTTTTTTGTTACCCTTTTTTTGAGGAGTGAAAACTTTAGATTTTTAAAATGCCTTAAGTAGATGGAGTATTAGTTAAAATACATTTTTGATTTCCGTCAATCCATCTCTCAATACGGTATAAAATTTCACACAGTGAGTTTTCTAACTATACACCACTTAGTTTGTGAAAATTTGTTCCAGCTTAAATATCAAAAACATATTCCACCATAACCAATATACAGTTATTTATGTTTGGTAAATCATTTACGGTAATTTTAAAACTTAATTATAGTTGAAAAATGTATTGGATATTTGTTCACAAAAAAAAAATCATCATATTGTGTTATTTGGAATTCCGTAGCATCTCTGTTTCATTTTTAAAATAAGGAATAAAATTAAAAAAAAAAAAAAATTGTTTTCTTCAGATTCAAAGCATAGCTCATTTTGATTAAGTTAGAGACTTCCATCAAAATTTTGCGGTAGCATAATAATATTATCAAACAAGGATATTATGCATTTTAAATACTTGTAGCAATTTCTGCAATTTTAAATTTCAATAATATAATGTAATAAATTAATGATTAGTTACTGGTGAGTAAGTAAATCAATAAGTACATTGCTACCTCGTGATGTTGAATTACATTCCTACTGCGAACACAACATTTTATATAATCTGATTTTCGACAAATCCTGGACGCAAAACGTTCTTTTTAGGTGGGAGGAGTAACGTGCGGTGCCTACACAATATCTAAAACTATATTTTACACGTGCATCTAGTTACCCGTACCTATCGATATGAATAGGATACTTAATAATACTTAATAATAATTTATATTTATCACTAATTAACCAATATTTTAATATTATTGTTTGTTATATATTATATATTATAAGCTATAACTCATAACGATTGTATTAAAACTGATAATTTCATAAGAGTAAAATTATACTTGTAGACTGACATAAAAATGTTTGTATCATAAATTGTGTACCCATTACTTGTTTTGTTATAATTTTGTAATTCTTTTTTTAATGAACTAAATATTTATGAAAACCATTATCTTAAATACGAGAGCAATGGTTTTTCAATTTTATAATGAAATAATTATTGCATAATATAATAAATTAATAATTAATTGCTAGTGAGTAAGTATATTGATAAGTACATAGGTATCTCGCGAAGCAGAAATTTATTTCTACAGCGAACATAACATTGTTTATGATATGATCTGCAACAAATTCTGGACGCAAAAGATTTTTTTTAGGGGGGGAGGTGTTACGTGTAGTGCATATTCGTACATACACAATACCTACTCACATATTTTACACGTGTACTTATATATAAACGAGCACCGATATAAATATGATAAATCGATGTTTATGTAATAATGTTATGTTAAAATATAATATAAAATACTATGGAACCAATATAATGGATAAGCCCGGGCGAAAACGTAATTAAAAATGTACACACGCGTACGATCGAGCAAAATACTAAGTACCACAGTCAGTCGAGCACGTACGCTACTGATAATTAGTTTGATTACTGATGGCTTTTGAGAGACATGTCTGGTTGTCTGGTTTAAGCAAAAATCTTCGCGCTGAACGTAAAACCATTCGTTTATTTGTAGGGTTTAATCAAACAACTCTAATACTATTCAATTTTATTTTAAACGAAAAGATAATAAATAAATCTATTCTTAAGTTAAATCAAGTGTCTATTCATTAATTTAATTGTGTCGGGCTACCCAAAGTTGCACCCAACAATGTTTGTATTTTTTTTTTATCTGTTAACAACTTTTCTACCAAAAGACTTGCTCGAATTTCTAAGCGCAGCACTTTTATTGATATTAAATCGGCGTGAAAAGGTACTTTAAAGAGATCATTTTTTGATTTTCTCAAGTGTTTTCTGAAAAAAATTGAAAAACCCCCCCAAAAAAACGAGAAAATGTACGAAATATATTACTTAAATATTACTATATTTTTTCTCGGGCACAATTTTTCTCCAACTCTTAATGATAATAATGATTCTAAAAGTAAATTTCACTATAGAGGGGTTTCGATTTTTTCAGGAGTTTTACCAACAAATGTTAAAAACTGTGATAAAACGTAGGAAAACCGGGAAAAACGTAGGGAAATTGGCAAAATCAATACAACATTAAACAAATATTATTAAAAAAAATATATAAAGCCTATTTAATTATTTTATTATAAAATGATTTATACTTTATTGACAAAGTATCACTATCAACTGACTATCAACCGATCAGAATCGTAAGCAATGATTTATCGTTGCTTCAAGTTATACATTAAATTATCTATACCAGTGGCTGTATCCTTCCCCATTATCCCAGGACGTCTTTTTATCATATAATTTTACCTATCTGAGCTTTATCTTTAATAGCCGGATGCAATATTGTCGGCAATTTTAGTTATAGTCATTTCTAACAAAATATATTACAACCGTTTGGAAAAACCACACATGTATGTTCATCTAAAATGAGACTTTTCGTCTTTGTTGTTTGACTTTTGCTATCCAGTGCGCTGTGTGCAAACTGTGCATACTGCATGCCAAAATTAATAATCAGTAGTCAGTGCCTGTACACTATTCAGCAGGTACTTTTAGTGATGTCACTATTAATTACTTATTAGTTAGGTATATATTAGGTGACTGTGTAAGAGTAGATTTTATGATAATATTACAGAACCGCTTTGCTGGGACTTACTTAACTCATAATAATATAAGATCTCAATAATTCTCGCCAGGAGGCACTACTGAAAGCCATTCTATTCGCATTGTTGTATTGATTGCAAATAAATAAAATGCATTTAAAATATATATATGTTACAAAATAAACATACTATTTCATTGAAAAAATAAGAAACCACACAAGTTGAATAACGCTTTATATTAAAATAACGTAAAACCAAAGAGTTGTATAATTGGGCCGCAGCCCATGGGTTGGGTATTACTGGCAATATGTGTTTTTGATTTCCTTATAGGAAAAATGGGGCCATTAAAATCAAAATCAAATACGTAAAGAAAAAAAAAAAATCTAAATTAATAAATTATAGCAATAGAGGTAATTGCAACAATAAAAAGGTTAACACGATGATAACAACTAGAATATTATACGATGAGCCAATCGATGAGGTCAATAGGGGATTAAGTAGTTAGATTATTGTATGTAATTATTAGCTATTCAAAAAAAAAAAAAAAAATGTGAAATAAATACATTTATTTTTATAAATAATGATATCATAATGATTTCTGTTTTCCTCTTGGAAAATATAAACCTGATTTTAGTAGGAAGATGTTATGTGCTGTGCATGTTCGACGTACCTACAAAATACCTACACATGTATTATACACGTGTATTTAGGTTCACCATTTAGGTTCACATACCTACCGATATGAATATGGTGATCCGATGTTATTATAGTAATGTTATGTTGTTTTTATGACCAACAATATTATATGCAAGTAGGTATATCATTGTCGGTAAACGCGGACGTAACCATAATATTTAAAAGAGCTGATACTGGGGACGTGTGCGGCAACTGTTGTTGGTGGGAAGTTGGGAGCAATAAAAATAATTTTATTTACGGAAATTAATTTTCAATTTAAAAATAATTAATTTACAGAGTAAAGTGACAATTTATATGAACACGGTAAAAGAATTAATCTCGTAATACTAAATAATAAAATTAAGTTGAACATTTAAATTATCATGAAAAATAAATTAAATTATAATATTACCAAAAAAGTAAATTAATTTTACAAAAACGATTTAAGATTACGGACACATATCTTATTAATATTACCGGAAAAATATTAAATATTAATATTAATATGAAGATAAATATCTTTTGGAACAAAATCCAAGTTATTTAGGAAACAATTAAATTTAAATCAGTTTTCAAAATATTCAATAAACCGATTGAAAATTATGGATGTAATTATTATAAACGAGTATTATAGATAGTTAAACCGTTTTAATACATTTTAAAATGGTTTTATTTCAAAACATTTTTAACGCCAACATATAAACCTAGTAATAGTAAAACCAATAGATCCATCCGCTACATTCCGAATCTAAAATCAATTGAAATTTAAGACGAATTTACAATCGTATATTTAAGTTATTTTCAATAAAATTGAACCTATTAAGTACTAATATATATATATATATATATATGCATGTTTTTACATTGAAAAAAGTGCTAGAATTGGACAGGAGATAATTTTTTCGGTTTTGATTCCAATTTTTTTTCTTCCGCTAAGTATGGTGCACATTTGTATCTATAAACCCAGGGCCGTTTTAAACATTTTCGAGGCCCTGGAAAATGGTGAAATAGGGCCCATACGACTTGGACAGTACTATTTCAACAGGCAATAGGTTGGTGTTAGATAAGCAAAAAGTCTAGATAGTTTTATTTATTTTCATTTCACATTAAATGAATCAACAATTATAAAATAATCCGAAAAAGTAGCTCTTCTAGCGTTCACAATATACCTAATGCTTGAAAGTCAATTTTGATTAACACGTTGACCAACATGAAACCTCAATTTAGATATCATCATACTTTATCCTAACCGCCTAAAGTTTTTTTTATTAATCTACTAAACACATTTTTATTATTATTCATTTTATTAATTTATTATTTATTTTAAAATTTATATTTCTTTTTATTACTGTCCATCAAGAATATTTTTTGTATTTTTAAATTAATATGGCTTGAGATCTGAAATTAAATCTCATTCTGAAAAAGTATACTATAATGCATATTACAATGAGACTTTAAATAAAATCTCAAATATTGGATTAACAATAAAAATAACGTTATTTAATCATGCACTTTATTATTCGGTAGATTATATTAAGAATAATAGAACATTTAAGGATAGTAAAAATTATCCGTTATCGCCCATTACGCTTATTGTATTTTTATAAGAAACTGTTAAGAAATTATTAAGCATTATATTATATTATTGCAAACATTATACCGGGTAATTCTTTTGTCGTTGAACACTAATTATTTCGAAAGGTATTGACTATTTTAAATTTTTAAAAAAAAAAAAAAAACGGACAAAAGTCCAATTCACAATATATTTGTATAGATAATAATAAAATATAACTTATATAGATTATAAATTTATATAATTTAAAACAATAAAATATAATATAATAAAAAATGAAAAGATTAATATATCAAATAATAGTAATAATAATAATAATAAAAATACATTCAATGTTTAATAAAATAATTAACTATTTCCCGAAGACATTAAAATATTTATGGGGTCATATGACGTAAACTTTTTAGATGAATGAGGAATATAAAATAAATGATTGTTACGAGTGTGGTGGCTATTAACTTTGAAATTTAATTGACTTAATATAAATGAATCATCAATCTCATTATTTAGTAATTTGGTGAGGAACGTACTGTATGATAAGTGTCTCCGTGCATTTAAAGAATCTAAGTTTAACAGTTTTAAAATATTATCGTAGCCAGAGTGAGGAGTTCGTTGAATATTACATNTATTGGAGCGTATTCTAATAAAGAACGGACTAGTGAGGTATAAAGGCATTTGAGAGCAAGTGGATCACGAAAATCGGAGCAGTTTCTTTTTATCATACCAAATACAGATAAAGCTTTATTTTTAATCGCTGATACATGATCATTGAATAATAGTTTGGAATCAAATAAAATCCCTAAATCTTTAAATAATGACGAACGATGTAGGTTAATGTCACATATATGATAATTAAAATGTAAGGGATTGTGCTTTTTGGAGTAGGTAACAATTTGGCATTTATTAATATTTAATGAA
Organism: Cinara cedri; assembly: GCA_902439185.1. Classification (NCBI taxonomy): domain Eukaryota; kingdom Metazoa; phylum Arthropoda; class Insecta; order Hemiptera; family Aphididae; genus Cinara; species Cinara cedri. The sequence goes on from CABPRJ010000501.1 coordinate 400,873, forward strand.
AGACTATTTGAAATGCACCTCTGCAATTTTCTTTTGCAGTTTTCTTTGAAAACTTAAGAAACAACTAGTTCTTAAACGTTACATATAATTTTTTTGTCACTCTTATTGTTTGGGTAAAACGACTACTTATTTATGATTTTCAAATGGCAACCTATATTGAAAATGCCTTAAGTATATGGAGTATTAGTTAAAATAAATTTTTGATTTCCGTCAATCCATCTCTCAATACGATATACAATTTCATACGGTGAGTTTTCTACCTATATACCACTTAGGTTGTGAAAATTCCTTTCAGCTTAAATATTAAAAACATATTCCAGCATAATCAAAATACGGTAATCTACGTGTGGTAAATCATTTTCGGTAATTTTAAAACCTAATTACAGTTGAAAAATGTATTGGATATTTGTCCATAAAAAAAAAACAACACACTGTATTATTAAGAATTTCGTAGCAATTTTATTTCGTTTTAAAAATATGGAATAAATTAAAAAAAAAAAAAACAACTTTTTAACAATACAAGTATAACTTTTATATTAAATAAATCAAGTATCGATATTACTATTATTGGATAATAAACGTAATATTATAATAAACCGGTACAGTGAAAAATACCAAAATGTAATGAAGAATTTATATTTACAATAATTAAAACGGATTCCATTTGAATATAATACACGTGTATAGGTAGATACATCACAAATAGGTATATTATTATTTTCAAAAGGCATTAAATAACATAAATACAATAAATTCTTAAATGTATTACTTTGATCAAACAAATTATTCAAAACAAATATCAACAAAAACAAATTGTGCATTTGTTGGAAGATTATGCCTATGTGTACGGGTGTCCGATGTTTTTCTTCCGATTCGGAGCACAGCACATTTTTTTTTTTAAATACTAAGTTCCAACAACATTCTGCGATAACATAATAATATTATCGAATATCGGTATTTATCGATATTATGCATTTTAAATACGAGAGCCATGTCTTTTCAATTTTATAATGCAATAAATGCATAATATAATAAATTAATAATTAGTTACTGGTAATTAAGTTATCTGATAAGTACATAGGTATCTCGCGATGCTGAAATGTAATTCTACCGTGAACACAACATTGTTTATCATATGATTTGTGATAAATCCTGGACGCTTAGATGTAAAATTTGAATCCAGGGCCAGCAGTGACGTATTTACGATTTTCTTCTGCAGCTATCTGTTTTTTTTATTTTTGAGATCTTATCAAAATCGATCAGCGAATGTCGATATGAGCAAAACAAATATAGTGAATTCAATTCCATTATAGTTTAAAAAAGATATTTTTTTGCAATCATTCAAGAACAATAAACTAAATGGATACTATAGATAACGCTATATATTTTTTTTCTAAAATATATATGCTTCGTTATACTTGACGATATTAAATTTATGATTTGAATAATATAATAATTGGTAAAAATATGACAAAACAAATTAATTTTTATTTTTAAAAATATTATTATATTAATAAAAAAAAAAGCTGATACAGGGAATGGGTTTACAACTATTGTAGATTAGGAAATTAAGGAGGTAAAATACGTTTAGTTCCTTAGTTTATATCTTTACCCAATAATAAACCATTATTAACGTAAAAAAGAATCTGTATGAAGTTCTTCATACTTTAAAATACCATAATTTTTTACGATTTACAACGAACCTTGTTTTAACTTTTTAAATATTTCTATTTGGTGAAATAATTGTATTCACATAATACTAAATATCAGATAAACACTAAAAAACTCGAAAATGTCAAATTCCTATAAGAAAATGTCTACTTGAAAATCGCGTGAATATTTTGAACATTTACCACACTTAGAACAAAAGAAATTTAATAAATTGTCGGTCTTTACGACTATTTTTAATTACAACAAAAAAAACAAAAATAATAAAACCGTTATTGCCGTAAACTTGTTTTGGGTCTCTTCGGAATTATTATGAAAACTTCACAGAAATTCAAAAAAGCGATTGTTTTGAACTCAAACTAGACATTTTTTTTACTCGTAAAAATAGCTGCACTTAAATAGATATAGAAAACGGAATTTGATAATATTTAAAATAATGAAATCCCAAATGCCGTAAATTTGTCAGCTGTTCACTATGTTTATTCAATTATTATGAAAATTGTCTGGAAAATCAAAAACTGACCACCAAAATGCACCAAAATTCAATCATTAAGGACTCTAATCATCTATTGATTGGGGCGAGTTGTTTGATAGAAAGTTTATTTACAGATAGAAAACAAAATAAAAAGACGGACATTCTTCGCACAATGGATGGGCCACTGATGAAGGTGAGAAGTTCAGAAGATAGGAGTAGAGAGAAATTTAATGTGTATCTTTATTATTGCTACTGAAAAACGATTCTGAGCGGGATTCGGTAATACGTGTTTTATAAGGCCATATACTAAATTAACTATTTAATCTCCTGTTAAATTTTTAAGCATTATTTTTGTTTTGTCTTACAATTTTATCCGCTACGTACTCTACGAATATTTTCAACTGAATTACAACAGCAAAAAAAACAATATTTAAAATAATAATAGCATTATTTTTGTAAATTTTCCCGTTTTTTCTATATTTATTTCCAGTTATTTCCAATTATTATGAAAATAGCAAAAAATTACCTTCTAAATACTAAATAGTATTTTAAGTACTTAATAGATAAAATTCCCTTTCGGAACAGATGCTATACTTGATATATCGGGGCAAGATTTCTGGTGGAATTTTTGTACAAAGTTAAAAAGAAGTAATAATAACAAAAATAAATAAATATCGTTGCGGAACAAACACATTACTCGCTCCGCTCAAAATAATAAAACAGTAAAACCAATACATTCTAAAATATAGATTGACATTTTGTTACCTTGTGCAAGATATTTTTATAAATTTAACAACATTTAATTTTAAAAAGTTGAAAATTGTTATATAATACAAAATAGTGGAATATTTAGGAATAGGGGTGGGGGGGAGTGGAGATATTGTACACTGGTGATTTATTATAATTTATTAGTTTTCAATTTCACTTATTTTAACGATTTCAAATTTAAATTTTAAAAATAAACAATAATATTATATTAACTTTAATATGTATTAAAACTGTTATAGTATGCTTGATTAATTAATTATCGCCCATATTTTCGTTCTTATTTTTTAGTGGCATTTTCTCTTTTTCCAGTTTTTTTTAAATATTTCATATTAATACTTAATATGTTTTTAAATTAAATACAACGATATATATACCAGTTGCATAGATTATATATATATAATTTTTTAAATTAATTATCAAAACACAAAAAAAAGTACGCTCTTGGGGTCTTTGAAATTTTAATTTATATAAACTAAATAATCGAACAGATGGCCATTCTGTTGTTGGGTGATTATGAATTTTATTTTTAAATGTAGAACGAATAACCACAATTAATATCTAATCAACTCAATTGACGTTGATTTATACAGGGTGATTATTTTGTCACAAAACTGCAGCGTTTATTCTACAAAGATATTGAGGAAATTTTATTTCAGTGTTTTATTGTGCATATTATTATTGGTAATCGTTTAAAATGTTATTATTTTAGAAAACTTTGAAAATTGTCTCATTATTCTACATACCATACAGTAAATAATCAACAAATAATGATTTTTCAATTTAATTTTAACAATAAGCGTGATATTTTGAACATATTGTCAACAATTCATAATATGGAAACAGAAAAATCCAAAAATCAAATTTATTATTGAATTTAAATGAACATGTGGCATTTCGGCGGGGTCTATTGAAAAGCTGGATTTTTACTTATTGTTGATATTTCAGTTATAAATGGCTGTATAGGAAACGATGCAGATATTGATTATACAGTTAATTTTGTTTTGATTATTAATGACAACATACGAGTTTGTAACAAAATCATACGAAAAATTAGATTACAAAATATTATAAAACTGTAAGCAATATAACGACAAAAAATAATAAAATCAATTTATGCATATTGATTACTGAATAGTAAAATGCAATTATATATTATTATGTTAAACTGGTAATAATATTTTTTAAATATTTTTATCTAACAGTAAAATAAGATAAGAATACAATTTCAGCAACCTCAAGGGGGCATATGATGCTATGAGTTTAGTGAACCTAGGGCCCCGAGGTTCTATTTGTAGAAAACCAAAGAGTATGATTTCAGTTGGAAAATTATATTGTTTCTGTATGGTGGAGGAATTCACCATTTTCTCAGTGGAAGAGGATCAGAATACTCCCACGGTACCTCTATCTGTCATAATACATGACAAATGGGATTGCGTCAGTTTGACAGTGTTAAATTCGGTCAAAAAAAATGAGGAGTTCTAAACAATACTTATGAGGATTTTACATGTTCACGAAGACAAAAGGTGAAGAAGGGGGGAAGGTTCTGTGGTAAAATATATTTGCAGATAATGCAGTTAAGATAGGAGAAAATGTGGAAAAAGTTAATAATCTGCTCGAGAAATAAAGATTAGGGCTTAAAGTAAAAAGATTAAGGATAAGTTATCGTAAAATAGGGTATATAGAATATGAGTTTGGAGGAACAGGTTAATACAGTGACGTAATTGGAGAGGTTAAAAATCTTGAAGTTTAGGATTTTTGTTCACAATAATCGTGGTTTTGACGAGGATGTGAAACATAGGATTAAGTGTGGTTGGAAAAAATATGTTTCATGTATTAAGAGAATTCCAACGAGCCTTAAAGAGAAGTTTTACAAAAGTGTGATGAGACCAACTATGTTGTATGGTTCGGAGTGTTAAGTGGTAGCTAGAATAATAGAACAGAGAATGAATGTAGCATAGATGAAAAGTCTTAAGTGGATGAGTGGAGTGACGAAAGATGATAGGATAAAGAATGCATAAATACAATGTGGATAGATAGTAAACAAAATAAAATAAAATAGACTGAGATGATTTGATTATGCTAAGAAGAAAAGGGAATTGGAAGCAATCAGAATTGTAATGAAATAAAATATATGAGAAATGAGTGGGCGAGGAAGATAGAAATAGAGATGGCTAAATGGATAGTTGGAGGAGAATGAAATTATTTTATTTAAGACACTTTCAATAATACTTATATACGTATTATACTTACATCATCCATGGAATACATTTCATGTAGGGCCAACATTTGTTTTAAATTCAATTCACTTTTATTTACTTAACTCGTTTTACATGGAAAACATTTCGAGGAATCAGGACCCTTAGATACCCTCCACAACTTTGACCTTGCTGACATCTAACATAATTTTAACAAGAAATATCAGAAGACTTAACAACCGGTTCAAGTATTATTTAATTGTTTAAGTATTATAATTATGTAAGAAAGAACAGAATTGACACAATGTAAATATAATTACTTTAAAAAGCTACATTTTTTGGGAGGATTCTGAAGGGACTTGATATTCTCCATAGTTAGGTTTTTATCGGGAATGTTATTTCTTTTAACTGGATTCGTTCAAAATAATTTCTGATTTTGTATAGGTAACAGAGTTCAATTAGATAGGTTTTGTTAATTTAGGAATATTTTATCAATAAATAGGCGAGCGAGTGTGTCAAATAATTGGCTGTCACCTTTCACATATAATTATTCTGTACAAATACTGAATTAATATTAATTAATAAGTATAATTAACAGTAAACTTTGTCGATAAACTCTTTTCTTGGAAAAAACAATATAGTTTCACCAAAAAAAGTAATTTGTTTCGACAGCACATTGTACAGGAATCTGCAATTAGTCATAAAACTCTTTTTAATTAAGAGATTGAACTTAGATTGAACTTAGACAAAATTTAAAACTTATTTCAGAACCTTAATTTCGATTTGAACATGAAAAGTTTTAATAAAAGCTTAATTATTTATTTTTTTGAATTTGCACGTCATGCATTTAGAACTGCCCAACCTAAAGTAACTCTAATTTGGAAAAATTACAATTTTCAAATTTTCCCTTTACTTACACTACCTTTCTACCAACGAGAAGTGGCTTATCATGTAGATGATGCCAACTTTAAAAAGATTCCCTTTTGAAAATGCTTAATATTAAAGATTTAATTTTTACAGTGTACTTAACTACTTAAGTATAATCTATTTTAAAAATTTAAAGAAACCTATATTAAGAAGAAACTGAGATATGATAACTACAAGAACAAGGCGAATTGTTTCGTGTAAAAATACACTGGCATGCTTGTAGGCTTATTGTAACTTCACCTGTCACACTGCCATGCGTTCAGTTTTTAGTATGAAATTGTTGCTTGATAAACATTTAATAAAATGTTAATTGAAAACATAACAATTACGAGTACTTATAATATTTCGTCGTTCCGTAGACGAGAAAGAATATTTAGATACTCAAAATATAATAATTATTATTATTTTTATATAGAATTTAATATTACCCTGTAGCAAATGAAAACGGTTATATAATAATGAATAATATTATAGTGACATCACATTGCGACGGTACACCGTAATCGTAATATTTTTTTTTTTTTTTTTTTTTTTTAACAATTTTTTAACAATATTTAATATTAAATTAACAGAATAATATTAAAAAAAAAAAAAAATCCTTAACAAAAATTATTTCATCCGTTCGATCGACAATAAACTCGTCGCATATCGATGATATAATATTATTATATAAAAACATTATTATTAAGTAAATGTAGACCACGAATTATTAAGTTGTAGTGAGGATGCCCAACGAGCTATGCAAAGTGACAATGTACTCTGAGAAAATTATGATTAGCACTCCCGACGGTTTGATACCCTAGTCCCGTGTCGGCGTGATGTAAAATATTACCTCTTAAACGCTAATGTCGATTTTTGTCGTAGCTCGTTTAGCATACCTCGAATACGTATGTTGTACGTTTTAAATCTTAATATTCGTGGTGCCAAAGGCCAAAAAATGTTATTATCATAGTTGTGGACAGATGATTGACGACAGCCATGACCTGTCGGTCGGTCGGTTGGATGGTCGGACGGAGACGGCACAAATGACCGCCGAAGTTCGCATAACGATGGTCCATTATAGTTTCCAAGACCGCCGTCAGACGTTGCGTCGCACATTCGGCGGTGGAATCTTTTATAATCCGCTTCGTCTACCAATTGAACAGGCTCGCCCGGTCCCGCGTGCCCACGCGCACCCTAGGCGAGCGTGGCTCGTTTCACAAAACCGTGTCCAGCGTGTCCAGCGACTGGAGTATCCCCTCGTCACGACTGCACCATTCAATTAACTCGTCCAGGGTTACATTACCGTCGTTGTTCTTATCGATCAGCTGACATGTTACATGGAAAAACAGAATAAAATTCCTTTATAAACAAAAAAAAAAAATAGTAATTTTTACAAACAACTTAATTTATATACGGTCGAAACGTGCGTACCGAACTATTTTATTCAAACAGTACGTCAAACCGGAATTGAATTAAGGAAAAAAAAAACAAAAACAAAAAAGTTTTAAACATTCAAACGGATGGCATAATCCGGACCATATGAGTAGGTCAGTGTTGTAGATGGGAGTTTTGAAGGTATACGATTAAAGAAAGTAAAGTATAAGACGTTTGTCGTCTGCATTGTAAAAACAACAATAAACTATTGCAATCAAAAAACCACGCAAGTAGCATTAATCATGTTTTTTTTTCCTTTTTAGGCAAGACAATCCAGAAACAAACAAAAGTAATACCGTTGTGTCGTTATTCTTTGTCAGATCTTTAATTGTTCATAAAAAACTGTTGAAAATCTCGGAAAATTGTTCAAATAAGGAAAAAACCGGGTAAACATTTCGTATTTTTTAAGGTGTCTATAATTTGAACAATTTGAACTAATCAAAAAGTTTCTTAATCAATTTTTTTTTTTACTGAGAAAAATTAACACGTTTTAGTAAAACCAATTGTTTTATTTCATTACACTCAGAATCTGAAATATATCGTATTTTTCAGGAAATTGTAAATCACAACTTGATGGCGATATCCAAATATATAATTTGTATGCACACAATTTACAAAATAATATTCAGGTTTTATTTTACAAGTACACCATATTTTAGACTCTGAGCGCAGTAAGGAATATTTGTGTTTTACTATGTAGTTTTTTTTTTGTCTGTTAAGAATTTTTCTACAAGAAGTATTGCTTTGATTTTAATGTCTAGCATCTTTATAGAAAAAAAAAAAATATATTTACTCGATTTATTCTCTATAACAGTTTGTTAAATAATTGGAAAAACATAAGGAAATTTACAATGTTTAAGTTATATTACAAGTATTATTTCTGATTTCTTGTTTTGTTATAATCCAGTTAAAAATAATTGTATTAAAGATGTGTAATTTTTAAAGAATATATTATAAGTCTATTTTTTATACGTCGTAAAATTGATAAAAAATTTTTTTTTTGGTATTTGTAAGTTTTTTATATCGAGTATTTTTTTTAGATTTGTATTTGGTTTTATTTGGATATGATTGTTTTAGACAAATACAAATGATTGAATATTTAACACAAGGTTTATCATGAAGATTATTTGGTGATAAATAAAACAAAATCGAGCCTGATGATGTAATTTTTTTAAAAACATTTTAATTTCAAATTTTGATCGTGAACTTTAATATATAATCGATAAGCCGAACTTCACTTAAATTTTATTTCGTTAGCAATAATTTATTGTTGCGGCGTACAAATGTAAATTAAATATAGTAAATAAATATATAAATAAAAAATGTAATATACAAATAAAAAATAATTAAATGAATAAATGCGTTGTCTGGAGTACTAGGATAAGTGTACTATACGACCGGTTTCAAAGGTGAGGTTAGGCGACTCAGTATTTTACATTTTGACCGTGATATACCTGATGATGAATTTTTAATTCGCAACCGGTTGTATACACTTAATACACTTATAATACTACAGGCGACGCATTCATTCATTTATTTATTTTTATTTATATATTTATTTACGAGTATTAATCATTTTAATAGTTTTGTGATTACTTTATTATTTTATAATTGTTAATTAAATAACTTAATGTGTCCTACCTTTCCAATTTTCTACCTACAATTGTGAAACACCTATCAGTAGTATTTGCTATTTTTTAATAACGTGGTATATGATGGCAAATATTGTACGTTATGCAACGACCAATTATAAACTTACATGAAAAATTCGGTCGACGTGGTCTTTTGCAGATTGATCATCTACTTGCGGATCGGTATGTCTCCCCAGCATGCAATAAATGGAATGTACTACATCTTGCATTTCTTTCTTCGTTATAACTCCGTCTTTATTGAGATCGTATAAACCGAAAATCCAATGGAGTTTCTCTTGAACACTACCCCGAGACACTTTCGATAGTATAGCCAGAAAATCCTGTAATTTAAAAAAATCGTAAATACCTATTCATATATCGGTAATATTATTAGATTTCCAAGTTTTTTTTAGACGTTACTATTTATTTAAATAGATAGATTATCCAGTAAACATCAGATTTATGCAGTAGAATAATAATAATAAAAAAATGTTATCTGAACTTTAGTTGTTCTACAATAATTTCGATCTACAAACGAACTCAATGTTTAACCAAAAACGCATTTTGACTTAAATACGTTTTTTAGATTTTAAATCTGAGAACTACATAGATATTTTGGTTTTATATATAGTATATTATAGTCAATTTTATATCATATCATCATTATAGGGATTAGACAATATTTTTAAAATAAAAATTTAATGAAAAGTTGTAAAAATTCTCTTAACTAAAAAATGATTTATTATAAAATCATTTTAAAATGTATTCACTCAATCACGTTACAGACGTTTAAATTAAATCGAGTGTATAATATTTGAAAATCTTAATAATATTTTATTTCAGAAAAAATATTATTATAATTTTATTAAACATATAAATCTATAAGTAAATGCGATCGATTCTTTTTAACTGAAATATACATATATATATATATATTTTGTACAATTATATTTTTATATCAGCAGTATTAAAAAAAAAGATATATAGGTCTATAATACTGTATATGATTCCGGTGGAATTTAAAGCCCCTGGAAGAATATAAATTATCCAGACGATCTTTTTATACCTATATATTGAAAAATAAAAATATTGTATCATGAAAATAGGTACATTCTGAATTCTCGGAATTATTTATTGGTAATACTGTTTATTTTAATAATTGACACTGAAATACAAGAAATTATTAAAATATTTGTATACATTTCTCTGTTTTCGCAAATTGAAAAATTCTAAGTAAAATTTAAAAAAAAAAAAAATCAATATTTTATTTATAGGTACAAGAGTGTTTTATAGACAGTTTACCTAGTTCGCAGCCGGTCGATTTATTTTAATATTTTCATCGTTTACGTTATTAATTAAAAATATAATTTAGAGTTAATTTCTAACAAGTTTAATTTAATATTAAAATATTACTATAACATAATATAGTAGTGATATGTTTATTGTTGACTTTTCTAAAAAACTTAAACAAATCATTGTATAAAAAAAAAGTACTTTCTTAACTTAATGGTAGGTTTCCTGCAATGGGTTTACAAAATGCCAGTTGTTCACATAACAAAATAATATGATACGAGTCGGTAAATGGATTTTTTTTTCAGACTTGTTGAAAATCATTGATAAAAATACTTAGGATAGGTAGATAGTTTTTTGCACGTTCCTGTTTTCGAAATAAATTAAAAAGTTTTCTTTTGACTTTTCACTCAACAATATTGTATACAAATATAAAACTAAACTAGATTTAAAAAAAAAAAAAAAAAAAAAAATACGACGTCGGTTTGCTGATTTAATGAAAATGTCATCTTATAATAGGTATAGAAATTGAAAAAAAGTACAACAGAAGAGAGCGAACATTTTAGTTCAAACACTTAAATTAAACATATTTCTGAATAAATAATTAAAAAATAAACGAAAAGATCTGCTACATCCCAAGACGTCGACTTATATTATTTAAAAAGAACCATTAAACAGTTTTTTTTTAATTTTACATTCTTGTAAAATCGTATTTGTATTGATTTTAATTGAGACTGATTGTATTAATTCATTTTATGGTTATAATATTTATTATATATTTTGTATTTACAATTCAACATAATATTTTGCTGCAAGATTAATAATTGATATCGAAATTGTTTCATTCATTAATCTACTAAATTGTTAATTAGACGACAACATGAAAATGTTTAAAATTAAATATTTTTTCAATTGTACTATTTTTTGTTTTCGATATATTATCATCATATTATATTCACGTTATTTATCTATTATGGCTGCTTTAACTTTAAAGTAACTACCAATGGTAACCTATATTTTTACCTACCAAAGTTTTCGGAGAACTTTGGTGAATTACGTTTTCATTATTTTAATGACTTATTATCCTCTAGGTTTTTAAAATGTAATTTTATTTTATTTGAGTGTCATTATAAAGAACAAGATAAAAAAAAAATCGTAAATAAAAATTACCTCGAAACTAATTTTTCCCGTTTGATTTCTCTTGATTGTATTGAACACATATTGGGCGTATTGAGAGGCATCTAAAATAAATTGTACAGTTTAATAAACACATTAATTGATTTAAAACATAGATAATATACTAGGGAAACCAGTTCATAAATAATAAAAGATAATGCATAACAATTCAACTAAATCTATATTTAAAAATAATAATAAAAAAAAAAACAAAACTTGTTTTTTTATTGAATATCACATATTCTGTATTAATTAAATAAATATAAAATTATCATTATAATCATTAATAATTTTAATTTGAAATTAAATAATAATATAAGTTGTGTACTGTACTCGTGGATTTTTTCTCTATTCTGCAAAAATCATAAATTGATACGTTATTTTATTTTATAGTAACTAATATCGTTTTTCTATATGGACTAATATGTATTTTGAATGGCTAAAATTTAAATATATTTATCGAAAATTTGCACATTATAGTTATTACTAATAACTTATTAGTTTAATTTGAATAACTTACCACCTTGAGGAAAAAATTGTGAAAATATATGTTTGAACGAATCTTCGTCCACCATGCCAGTAGGACACTCCTAAAATACAACACATTATCTATATTAATTGTGTAAACACGAATATATTATATAGGCATGATCAAATCTTAAATCTAAAATAAAATTCAAATCGTCTCGTTTTATTTTTCGGATACAAGAAAATAATAAAATTGTAAAATAAATCATAAAATCATATTAATTATAGTGATCTAAAAAATTTATTTCACAGTTGAGAGAAGCGGTTTTTTGGCAGATTCATGTATACATATATTTGCCTAGAAAATTGATATCTAGACTAGTTAGTTTTGTAACTTAACCTTTTTGGCCCTTTTGAAGCTTCTATTGAAGATCTTTATTATTCCCGATCTTCTGTATTCTCAATTATTGCTCCTTCTCTTATATATTTTCAATATTTTGATACACAGTCCATTCAATGTTGCTACAGTCTTCTCGCTATTTTTATTTAATTTGATATAGATTATAACTCGCTTTGTTATCACACGCAATATTTCGCTTAGCACATTCCAATCTTTCTGGTTTTAAAATACAGTCTTTCCCAATTCTCTCTCTCGTATGATATCAGTTCAGGGTCTAGATTAAGCCAACATATTTTTATCACTAAGTTACTTTTATCACCTTGTGTTATAGGCCATGTCTTATATTTTATTCATGACAGTAAGAAGTAAGTAAGTACAATAAGTAAGCACATTTTCTTTTGGTGTCTCTTGAAAGAATTTTCGAGGTGAACATCTTACTTAATGTATGATATTCTAACTTTGCTATATCTTGTTCTAAGTTTAATTTCAACATGATCATTTTCGGTGTGATATTTATTTTTTTAAATTTTACTATTTTATATCCATTACCAATTAATTTTAGTAAATAATAAATATATAAACAGACTCAATCAACAAATGGTGAAAAATCATTTGTAAGCTGTTTGCCATCCCATTACAATCTTATTTTTAAGCTTGTCAGTGATTATGATAATCACAACATTGCCAACTTAAGGGGAAAAATTATAGTATGAATAGTATTATGATATACAATATACTAAAGTATAATTTAAGTATAATACAATTATTTTTTATTATAATGCAATTTTAATTCATTATATTATAATTATACATTTATATTATACTTGTTTTATCCAGTTATCATATTAAAACAATATCAATGCCAATAGTAATATGTATTAATATTTTTCAATGTTTTCTCTGTATATATATTATTTGGTTTTATTCGTATTTATTTGGAGGCCTATTGTCTACTTTCCACGCAACTTTTTCCCATTCTCCTACTTCATATATCAAAATGTAACCTGCATACACTAATATAGGGTTATATTCTAAAAAAATTTTATTTAAAAATTTCCCTGTGTACCTCTTATAACTATTTCAAAAATGTATTAAAACATGGTGGAAGATAAAGTATCGCCTTGTCTCAGTCTAAATCTGAAATTTTCAAATTCTGTAATGTTATTTTTAGGAAGCGTAAGTTACATATTATTATTTATTTGCATTTTTCTAATCTTAAAGGCAATACAACGGCGATTTAAGATATGTTGATTAATTATAAAAGGTATATAAAGAATACAGACTACAGATTTTCATTATCACCTGGTACAATATTATATCGTACTTGAAGCAAGACAAATTTCCAATTTTGTATAATATTACTTTTGAAAATGTTTATGTGGATAATAATATTTTTTAATTATTAATAATAATGAAAAGTCGATTAACTTATAATAGGTATATATATATTTTGTTAGTCTGACTATACTTTAACGTTTGGACAACAAAAAATTACAGATATTATAGATAACATTCTTTAGGTATATTATATAATACTCAAGGAAAGTACGTGATGAATTCATTGGGATTTATGTTTTAGTCCGTCATTAATATTCATATTTATTATGATAATAAAGAAAAAGAATGGAAACATATAAATAATTGTTTGTATTTATTAAAATCCATATGAATAAAATTGTGTTTTTGGTAAAACTTTTGGGAATTTTAATTATAGATAGCTGATTGATGACTTAAAATCTGGAATCTGGATATGTGATGGGATAGTTTTAAAAGACGATTTTATATGCATTTGTGACCCCAAAGAAGAAGTTACTGTCATCACTTACTTGTTTGAAGCCTCTATAAATTAATTGGATTTCTTTTTTATTGAACTTGGTGGTTTTCGTGAGCTTAGTCAATTCTTCCGGTCTGTACCTCGATACGTGTATATTGAATTCATCAATATCTTCTTCTGTAAAACATAAAACATAACACAATAACGTGTTAGTAAATAATCTCCATCCATACAATAGTATCATGAAACAATAAACAATATTTTAGTTAGACCTTTTCCTAAACAAATAAATTACTATTTCATATATTGCATATTTTGTAAATATATTTTATAAATTCTTCTTTTTATGGCCATAAACATTTTTACAACTTCAACAGTGTTAAAACAATATCATGCTTTCTATTCCCGTCTTAGTCCATTTCTCTCTAGTCTTCCACGTGAAATTTTGCCAAGAGGCTTCAATGTGTGACATATTTAAACAAAATAAGTAAATTTTTACTTAAGAATTATATATTTGTAGTTTTTCTTAGTTATAGTTATTGAAGATTTATTTCTGAATATTTGATTATACAAATCCAGACTATCCGAAATGGATGGTAAATTTCATAAACTATTACATTCTCTATTTTGCTATAATTTAGGTAAGTCATAAAAGTATCTATATCAATACACTTTGAGTCATGATTATAAATATTAAAACACAGGTACTGAAGTAACAATATTACATAAAATAAAATAGGAATTTTTCAAGTTTTGACATTTATTGATATTAAAACTCGTGCTATGTGATACAATCATACTATTTTATCGGGATTATTTTTATTATTTTATATTATGAAGTATAGGTACATAATCAATTTATTACATCACAACAAAAACAGTTTTAAATAGTGATTTTGGCGCATGGGAATATATATATATTTTTTTGTATTATTGTGATGAGTTAAACTGCCGTTGTCTAAGGGTGGGTTATTTTATTTGTTGGTGATGCCATGGTTGATAATCATAAATTTTGCGTTTTGAGCCGAGATAACAGATTTAAATCTATGTATTTGCCGTTCGGAAAACATTTTTTGTTAAATTAGTCAGATATACTGAACAGAAAATTAAATACGGAAGAACTGTGTGTACTTACAGTATTTTAAAGAGGTTTGAAATGCTTATTCAGCTGACTCGATAATCGCAAAAAGCCGAATAATTAACATATTATAGTGAGAGACTTTCGAATGATTTTAATTTTGACCCATATACTCAGACTAATGTTTTCGGGACCCGATATGATTCATGTCTGTTTTATATATTATATAAAATACTCCCTTATATCGTTCGACAATTTCTCGTGTGGGTATTTTAAAATTGTTATGTTTCCGGGGTCCGCAATATTTCACAATCTATTTTAATTATTCGAACCATAATACTATACAATGAAACAGCGCGTGTATATAATAATAATTACAAACTAAATTTAGTTGCCAAATTAGCAACATAATATTAAATTCATTAAATCATCTATAGTATCAACAGGTGAACTTTTATGTATATGTATATAATATATAATATATACCTATATATTATAAAGTGGAAGTTTAATTTAATGAAAAAGTTTTACCATGGCAATTCGTTGTTTTTAATTTAATAATAAATATTCAGCTTGTTTATTCTATACATGACTTGGTTAAGTGTTGAATTTATGTATATTTGTTCTTTTATTTTTTTTTCTACATCATATCTGTGATCACAATACGCGTGGGACGTTTCTACGAAATATTTGATAGCAGTCATTATCAATGATAATATCTAGGTCGTTTGATCCAAAAAGTTGTACAGTCTCATTAAAAACATACATATTTTTTTTAAGCCCTCGTACCCAGTTATGTTATTGAAATGTAAGTACTTTTACAAACTAAAATTTGAGAATTGTTAAAATACCAGTCATTCAAATGAGGTTTTTGGAAACAAAATAAACATTTACACATATAATTGTATTTTATTTGTTTGTTCCGGAAATCATATTTATTAAAGATGTCTGTTAACAAACATTATGACGTCATTTATTAGTAAACACATTTTTATTTTGTATTCTAAACATATATAATATTTCTAGTTTGGTGAACTAGAGATTTTTTTTTTATAAGTTACCAACAATTATATTACACTCGTAATAAAGTTTCGATAAACTGCGATGACTCTAAAACAACTAGACATTTTACTCAAAAATTATTTTGAAATATTATATAGTTGGATGTATAATGTATATACTGCAGTTTATATTTATAATAATATTTAATACGATGACGCGCGACGGTTTCGGTATACTGCTACAGATAGCACTGCAAAACATAAAATGCACACAGTAACGGCTATAACATGGTACTATACGTACTATATTTTATAGCTATACCGAATAAGTCGGGTAAAATGTATTATACGAGTAAATGCCAACACAATTCCAACACCCGGGACTCTGCAGGCCTTTAAATTAAATTATTCCAGTATTAAAATCCCATCTCCGTGGCCTAAAATATTACACTATTCTCTTCGGGTGTCCGCGTCCTCACGGTCAACAGATAATGTCCCGGGGATTAAAGTCGTAAATAAAACGAATTTAGTGTCATCTAAACGTATCTAAATATAGGATGGCGGCAAGCTTTCATATTATGTACTTTTTCATAATTTTTTGTCCACATGTATTAACGTTATACACGTGCGTATTATAACAATATATACACAGCTTGGGATAAATGCAAAGATGAAGAAGGTTAAATAAATTTAGTTTTGAACGATATTTCGTAAAATGTAAAAAGTAAAATTTGTTTGGTAAAAAAATTTAGACGATCGGGGTTTTAGTTTGGGGATAAACGGCAGTTAATTAAATTATAAATAGGTGTATGCCTATCTACCTATAATAAATAGGTCACTTACATAAACGCTTTTAAATTTAATTTTCAAAAATCTTATTGTTATCTACTCAAGAGAAATAATATTAATGTTTTATGTATTTTAATATTATATTTATTGTTTTTATATTATAATTATGTCAAACATTCTTTATAACACTCGAGTATCTCATGTAAAAATAAAAGTCAAACTTGTCTATCTGTAGCGCTTTTGTCTTATCTTTAAAACTTAAATTGTAGTGTTCAAGTTTATATTTGAATCAAAATACAAATAAAAATAATTAGGACTTCAATGAAACTTTGTGTCATAGTGCACCCAGTTTCCTAGATTGTAAATGAACACCAAGAGTGTTGCGACGGTTAACTTCTAAAGTTCTTAAATTCCAGGTGAGTGCGATTCACATACAATTAATTATAATCAAAGATATTATTAACAATAATGTAAGCGAAAAAGTGCTAAATAATAATAATAATAATAATACCTTTAAAACAGAGGATATCATAAAACAATTTTATCGTACAGTGAAAGATCTGAGGATTTTTGTTAAATGTCATAAAACGTCCTCGTCTCTCAAGAATCAATTACCCAAATAATTTATAACGCCGTGGTTATTTAAAATTTCAATGCACCTATCGCAATTTTAACGTCGGTTTCAGACTGTTAAATCTTCAAAAAATATTCTGGATTATACATTTTTATGAGTTTGTACATTTTAATTCATATGCAGTTTTTAAATTTTCATAACATTCAGGTTCTTTAATTTCGTAGTATAATAACTTCTTTCTGTTCTTCTCCTTAAATTATTAGAAAAAAAAAAAACTCCAATTAGTATAGTGTATGTTCGTACTATGGTTTTAATATTAATAATTGTACATAATAATATAAATTATGACGGTCTGACGTTTGACGACAATGCTCGACTAATTTCGTCAGGGTAATGGATGCATCAGGAAGAAATAAATTGCCTTACCAGCTTTCACACATAACTTCGAAATTAACAATAATAATAAACAACAACCTATTAAACGCTTGGTGCGTACGTCAGTAGCTTTTGTGTAACGCGACAATTGGTCTCTAGGTAAGTTTAAAGAAGTAAATTGGGAAACGGAATAATAATAAAAAAAAAAAAAAAGAGTCAAAAATAGAACAATACATTTTGCTCACCAGCCGCACTCAAACTAGAATCATTGGCAAATGTATCAGATATTACAAATTGTCAATATACAGTCATAATGGGAATTTTTTCATAAGAAAACACTATTAACTCGAATAAAATTATGACAGCACTTTGCTTTATGTACCTATTTCAAAACTACAAGGTCATTTGTTTATCATGATCCAGCAATTACCTTAAAGAGAATTTTAAGTGAATTTGATTTCGGTTTTTCTAATCATTATGAAATCGTTTAATCTTTATTTTAAAACCATTTTTAAATTTATACCCCTACTCTGTATTATACTCTGTCTTAAATAAGTGCATACTTTTGATTTTCAAATTGATCAATGAAATCTCGCTGAGGTGAAATAAAGCAAAGAAACGTACAGTTATTAGACGTTTTTAAATAAATACACCAACTTTTATAAAACAAATAAGAGAAAAACTTATTATTTTTGTATTAAAACATTAGAATATAGCTGAGAAAGTTGTAGACAAAATATTAATACATTTCATTTTTGTTTTAAGATTACATTTGGGTATAATATTATGTACTCTTTCAGTTTTAACGCTCTTTATTTTAATCAATTTAAGAAAACTGTTTCAGTTTAAACCCACAATATTTAGATTTTAAACAGATGAAGGAATGCATTGTTACTATGGTGTGTGTGTTTTATGTTCTTTTAAAAAAAAAAATATTGTATTAGAATTGACTTTTGAAACTACATTTTTTCAACTTATAATTTTTGGAGATCCTTAGAAATTATCTCTCTGGGGTCGAACATTGGCGTACGAAAATGTTTAAGTCAATACGCTCCCAATCCTGAATTTAATCATATTATGCATGTTAGGATAGTCGGCTTACATTCGTTTGCAAGAAGTACAATTCATCCGTCTTTCTTGTAAACACCGGTCTAAATGATGCTTTGAATACAAATATTGTTTGTCGTGTTTCAATTCCCGGAACAAATAATTTATTTAATAAAAATAAATGAAAAAAAAAGACGTCCTAAGATAATGGGGACGGGTGCAGCCACCGTTATAAAAAATTCAATGTACACTAATAAACTATTGCTTACAAAAAAAACGATTCTAATCGGAGTTCAACTGATAGTGATACTTTGTCAACAATATACAAGTAATTTTATGTTAAAATAATTCAATAGACTATATATATTTTCTCTAATAATATTTATTTAATGTTGTACCGATTTTCCCAGTTTTCCTATGTTTTTCTCGGTTTTCCCATTTTTATCCCGGTTTTTCACGTTTGCTGGGAAAACTCTTGAGAAAATCGAAAAACGACTTCTCCAAAGTGCCTAGTGAAATTTCCTTTCAGAAACATTGCTATCGTTAAAAGTTGCAAAATTGTTGGTAGAAAAGTTGTGCACAGAATAAAAGAAGGCCGTAATATTTTAAGTAATACCTATATTTCTTATATATATATTTTTCCGTTTATATTTTTTCTGTTTTTCAAATTTTATGAAAAAACTCTTAAAAAAATCGAAAAATGATCTCGCCAGAGTACTTTCCCACGCTGATTTCCTTTCAGAAAAGGTGCTATACGTAGAAATCTGAAAGAGGCTACTGATAGAAAGTTGAGCATAGATAAAAAAAAATAAAATCTTTGTAAAACTATAAGCTTCTTCGCTTCACTCAGAATCTCAAATTTTCAACTAGTAAAAATGCCCAAAATGAATTACGTCGTAATATGAAAAACTTTAACTATTTTCCTGTATTTTCAACAGATTTTCTACACAGCTAAAAAAAACCGATAGCAATCAATGAAGATACATTGGTTATATTTTTGTTGATTTTTCGGTCACCTATGGTTACGTTAGAAAAAAACAATCACTTATTTGCTCTGTAAGTCTAAAATCCTACCAGTTCCTTTTCCAAGTTCCGTTAAAAATGGTTTTTTTTTTTTATTACGATGATTTACTGGTTCTTTTAGTATACAAACTGAATTATTCTCCATTCTATTCAACTTTACATCTACAATAGTGATTTGACTATGATACAAAGTATATATATATATATATATAATCGCTCAGATTTATATAATTTGCGATTAATTATATTTTTTTATTATCACCGTTTTTTATAACAATTATAGGCCCACATTCAAAAATCCAGTAACGCTAAATAGAATTTATGAAATAAAATTAAATTTGGACAATATTATCGTTGTATAATATTTTCGTTCTTAATTCTTTGTTATTGTGTAAACCTTTGTTACGGTCACGGACAAAGCCGCGAGGCTAAAATTTTATCGCATAGGCCTTTATCTTTTAAATGATGGGTTCGTATGATATTATTACGGGGACCGTGCAATAATAAATGTTTTAATAACGTTTCCGTCAAAAAATATCGTGGATAAGAAGGATAAGAAGTTATAAGAATAGGTTTTGTTCTGGATTCCTTTCGGATAAATAGAGGGAGAAAAAAATGATGTTAAGAGGAATAGAGGAATAGAGAGAGAAAGTGATTGAGAGAGAATGAGAGAAATAGAGAGAGATTCTTTCGTGTAGATTATTATAATATCATTACTAATCACCATACAACCATTTTATTTTTTTTTTAATCTAAATATCAAACAAAACTGGACATACTTAGAACCATCGTGGATAGGCCACTCGTCATAGTTGGAAAATGTACGATATTGAGTGAAATTCAGTAAATTGATAAAGTTATAGAATTAGTTTTAAATAGTTCAGAAATAAAAATAGGATAATTGATATATGATAATTTGTAATATATTATTTAAAAAAAAAAATAAATGATTTTCATTTATAATCATTTTTTAAAGAAAATACCGCCAAGCAGGAAAAAAATAAGCATTTCGTAAGGTACACGATGTGAACAATTTGGATCATTTTTACTGATCAAAAAATCGTTTCCGAGAAAAAAAAAAAAAACGAAAAAATGGACTAAGTGATGGATTGTTGAGAATATTTCAATCGGTGTTTGAAGTACTATCAAGCGTAAATCTTCATATTTTTAAGTTACGACAAGAAGCCACAAAACAAAAATTAGAATAAAACAAGTAAGCGAATGTAAAATTGAACAATGAAAAACTACCCAAATGTAATTCAAAATAAAATAAAAAAGTAATAATATGCTTTTTCAGAGGTTCAAAAATGTAGAAATTGACTTTGAATAGAGTCTCAGGTGAATTTTATCAGGTGTAATGAGATCTTTTAAATTTAATCTTTGAATAATCAGCAAAAGGAATATTATCAATACCTTATTAGAAGACGTTATTACTGCAACGAGATAGACAATGTTGGATCATAAATTCACTGGGAACTGATCTCCTCAGTTCTCGGGCTCTTGCCGGAAAAACTTATGCGTTTTGGTGAATCGTCGGTGAATCGTAACGATTAAAAAAAAAAAAGCGGAAATTATGATTTTTCTTTTTAAGTGACCGGCTGAACCTGAAAGTTTTATTTTTCGTTTTGGTTATCTTTTTGATTTACGACGAATGTGTATTATATTTAGCACGTCTTGAGTGTTTCTTAAAAGTTTTCATTATCGAAAAGACTAGTATACCTAGAAATATTTTATCATCTTCAAAAGAGTAAAATGGATAAAACAGACATTAGGTTTTATAGCTCAGGAAAAAAAGTCTATCGGTGTTGATGTTCACGACTAGTTTATAATATTTACAGAAGAAATATAATGTTATTTTAATGTAAATACAAATAGTATTTTCTTGTTTTCGGTGTTATCCTGATAATGTAAGGTTTTTTTTATTTTTTCGTCCTTAAATAAATATAATAATAAATAGTTGTTATAGTGTGCTGGTTTCTTCTTAAAAGTAGATGTCAACAGTAAAATTACCGTTGTATCAAAATAATTTTAAAATACTCTCTTTCTCTCTGGAAAATGAAGTGAAAATGTTTTAATTTTTAACTGAAAAACGTACATTTTTTTTTGTTTTTTAATACCATGCCATAAAAACCGGAAATGCTTCTTGTTTGAAAAAAGAATTTTTACATAAACGTCTATACACTTTTATTAAATATACGAGTATATTTTTTTTTAATAATGACGTGTATAAAAGGAAAGCTTAGGGAAAATGTCTAAAAAGCATTGAAAATAAATGTATTTTCTAAATTAAAAAGAAACCCAACCATCCGTATAGTTTTTAATTTATATTTTAATTAATGTTTTTTATGCAATATTATAGCGCGGCAAACATCATAATATATCATTCAAATAAATCTATAGTGAATTTTAAATTGAATGAGTAAACACGTAGACCGCCTACACCAACAATAACGAGCTTCTTGACTTCACCGCGTACTACATATAGGTACCTAAGTTAACGAATCTTAATTTTTACCGGTCGCGTTTTACGTGTCGTTGGTATGCAGACGATGATTTATGTAATTTCCACACATGTTCATAAAAAAACAAAAAAAAGGCTGATTATTCTAATGGATATGCCACTGTTTCAAAAGGGAAGTATAGGAAATAATGTAATTTCTATCTGTACATAACGGTAAACCGTTGCTAATGAAAAACATTTCTAAGCAAAGTATTATTGGACTTGTTTTAGATTCGGAGCGTAGCAAGTAATATATATGTTTTACAAATATTTTTTTCATTTTTTTTTTATCTGTGAACAACTTTTCTACCACAAATCTTGCTCCGATTTTCAATTTTAGTATCTTTTCTGAAATGAAATTTCATTAACTGGATTGTATTTTATTGAGATCATTTTTTGATTTTCATAATAATTGGAAAAACCCACAGAAAATCTAGGAAAAATGAGAAAATGTATATACACGTCATTTAAAAAAGAGACTTCTTTTTAAATAGTTTATCGTTTCATTCAGGTATAAATTATATTCCCATCTATATCCTACTTTTTCAACTTATTATCTACAACAATAGTCTACCAATAATGCAAAGTATGTCCGTCTTTTTTACCTTGTTGCCAAAATACCTAGAAACCAACAAAATTACTCAAAAATTGTTAGTTTTCCTTTTTAGTAAAAAACTACAAAGAAAATTAGCAAATTATCTCACCATTACACCAACTAGAATGCAAATTCTACACGAAATTGCATGCAAAGTTTCTAATCAGAGAAAGATATCTGGTAGAAAAGCTTTTAGAGACACAAAATTAAACACATGATAGTAAAATAAATATAATCCACGATTCACTAAGAATCAAAAACTATTTCTTAATGGATAAATAGCCTTGTCACCCCCTGAATCATGAACATAATCTACACCAAAGTGATGAGTACATTTGATTTATGTTTTTATTTTTCTAATCTAAAGAATTGTTTAAATTTTATATATAGCTACCGTTTTCAAATCATCACCCCTTATACTTTAATTACATATTGATATTATTCTAATGATTTCGATTTGCATTACAATAATATTGGATTTACTGATTATGAATAAAGTATTTAGGGATGTGATTCTTTCATATACACTATATTTTTAAACGATAAACTTGTCTTACTTCATAGGTCTAAATTGTATACTGTTTTAATGTATAAGTTTTAACTAATAAATGAATCCGAATCCAATATAAGTGTTAGGCATTAAAATTTAATGAAACGTATTCAGTTTTAAAATTTAGTAAAATTGGTATTTATGCTATTTAAAAATCAATAATTGATACGAATTTATTAGTTACGGAATAAGGATACAATTTTAAGGATAAGGATACAAAAACATTGCAAATAAGTGGATAATTAAACGATCGTTTAGTAATAACTGATAAAAATCTTCTAAGATAATCGCTGGACCATAACGAGAAAATCGCCCTGTATATGAGTAGGTGTTCCGTAGCCGGAGATTATCAATATTTGTTTTCATATAATTTCACAGGCGTTTTACTCAATCGCCAAATTTGCAATGAACCCAACTTGAATATTATTATTATTATTATTATTATTACACTATTATAAGTCAGGCTAATAAAAGAAAAGCCAAACCAAAAAGTGTTTTGTTTAAAATATGACGTAGTTTTAATTAGTTTTAAAATAAATGTATGCCTTTTATCCACGAATTGAATGATGGAAATTAAACAACGCAAAAAGTATATATAATAGCGCAAAAATTGTTATTAATTTACCGAAATTTATTACAGCTATTGCATAATCATTAGCATTTATACAGGGTGATTAACATTACGTATGGCATTCATTATCTTGTAAAATGTTAACGTTTGTTTTTTTAGATAGTTTTAGAAACAAGTATCTATACAATTTTTCATTCTCAGTTTTCGTCACCTTTTTTTTGAGAGGGGGAACAATACCCACCTTTGATTTTCAAATAGAAATAAAAATCTAAAAAGAAAGGTCCGAACCTTCATACCTTGGTTCAGATACATTTTTGAGGTTGACAAAAAGGTCGTCAACACGTTTGTTAAGATATTGAAATTGAAAGTTTGTCATTGGATAGTTAGGGACAACGAAGAATAATTTTTGAAAAGGTGCTGCTTAAGGCGTTTGATTGGTCTCTACTACTCTACTCTACCATAAATTTTAAAGTGCAATATCTCGTAAATAGGTTGAAAGAAATATAGTATTTCAACAGCAAAATTTGTTTACACTAATATTTCAGCTGTTAATAAAATTTTTAACATAGGTTGCTATTAGTAAATTGAACGTGGTTAGTGGATTCGTTCCAAAAAATAACGGCAATGTATACATTTTAGAAATGCTAGTCTTTTTTTAATTTTCCTAAAATATAAGTTGTGTTGATAACTCTGTATAAATATTTTGTATTCAATTTTTACTTAAATATTTGTATCGTATTTTCATAGACAGGTGTCAAACAAAAAAAAAAAAACGTCTAAAGTAATATTAAATAGGAAATGTATAACGAAAATGTATTTACATGTATTTAAAATTGTACGATTTAATACAAAACAAATGTCACAAATTGAGTATTGGTTAATAAATAAAGTATATACATATTGGATCATTTAATTCAGCCAACATATTTTTCTGTTAAAGGTACTGAGACGTGGTGAAAGGAGAAAGAATCCACAGGTAAATAGAAACACTCAAGGGTCAATGTAAGGTGGCCATAGGGGCTTAAGCAACCAAAATTCTCTTTTTGTACAATTAGCAGCCTAGAACATCAATCATGAACTCTCCTAGTTTTTTTCCTGAATTTGGAAATACTATTATGTGAATTAGAAGAGTAAGCACGAGCCTCTAATACTGAATGTCCTAGAGACCACTTTTGTACCATAAAGAAGAAGTAGAAGATTTATTGTTATCAATATAGCATACTTTTATCAAAAATATCAGAAAAAATACGAAAAAATAAAAATAAAAAGGACGGACATACTTTAAACGTGGGTGAAGCCACCGTTGTAGGCGGGAAGTTGGGAAGGTAGTAAAAACGAGAATTTGATGTATATCTGTAAGCAAATATAAACCATTGCTTACGAATAGCCTATTTTGGACGGAGTTCAGTTGATAGTGTTGTTTTGTCAACAATATATTTGTACATATATTATACATTTTATGGTAAAACGTTTCCAATATGCGTTTCCATGACAACAATGGTTTAAAAAATATTAAAATAGTAAAAACTTGAAAATAACAATAAATAAATAAAAACGGTTGCCAATGACAACCTTATTTTTAATTTTCCAATCTTTTTTAGGCTAAATAAACAGGTTTTTTTCATCATCTCAAATATTAATAAGAATTTCAAAAAATGTACCTCTCTAAAGTACCACTCAGAAAATATTTTTTTTTCAGAAAAGGTGCTATATATGATAATCGGAGAAGGCTTTCGGGTAGAAAATGTTAAAAAAAAACAAAAAAAAAAAACATCTTTGTAAAACCAATACATTCTTCGCTATTCTCATAATTTAAAATGTATAACCAATATATAGGTTTTAGAAACAGTGTGTTGTTAGTATTTCGCCACTGTCTTTCAAATTTCTTTTAGAAGAACGGTCGGAAATTGAAACAAATTAAAAACTACATATTTTAAAGAGTAGCGTAAACCTTTTGGAAGTAAAACTAAAGGACGAAATTAAAAAAAAAAAAAACAATTAATACAAGACTTGTGAAACCAATACGTCGCTCGTTTTGAACCTGTACATATAAACGAACATAGTCAAATTACGCAAGTTTAGTGGGTTTATTGTTACATACGGACAAACTAAAACCGCGAACAAGCCAAAACCTTTGAATCTGCGGCTGCCGACCGTCTTTCGGTTTACGGGGAACTCGCGCGGAGCAATTAGCCGGACCGCGATATTCCCGGATCCGGTAGTGACCGATGGCGTGGGAGTTCCTTCGGGAACACATTTTAACACCGATCGATCACGCGTTTTAGTCCGCAGTCGTGTGCGTGTGCATGCTGATTGATTTTTTCATTCTCCCCCCTTTTCCCCCGCCATTTTAGTCGTCGGGGATGTCTGTATAAGTGACGAGCGATCGGTTACGTTGAAAATCCTGGCGATTCCGTTTTCTAACCTCCCTCCCCTTCACTCTCCCCAAACCACGCCATCCGTTTAAACCCGCGAGCTTGTCGGATCCTTAATTTCGCGGCGGGATACAAATCGCCCGCGTCCCCCGCATTCTCGCGGTAATTGCCGAAATCCCATCATCGTTTGTTGTGTAATAGCTTTGGCCGGTAGTCAGCTGAAGGACCACCACCGCCACCATGATCAGCACCAGACTTGCAAGCAACTAATTAGATCGGCTCAGCCGTCAGTTTTATGTATATATAACTATAAAACAATATATGCACAAGCGTACACCAAACGGAAATTGTAAAAATCCGATACTTAAATATAATATTTGACTTTTTAGCATACTAGACGGAATAATGTGGGAAAAAATTACACGATATCATAGAGATGATTTCTAAGAGAAGTTCAAGACGATTTTATTAAGACTATCCACAGTATTTTGAATCTAATATGGCGCGTTAAAAATGTGACTTTTTTTTTGATATTCCTTGTATTTTTCCTTATTATATTAAATAACTAAAATACAAATGTAAAATACATACTAAAAACAATAGTTTTTGAAAAAAATCGATTTATATATTTTTGTTGTAATTTGCAGTGAGAAATAATCATCAAGACATGATACTTTTACCGAAAACATTTGCAAAATTATTTTGCACTATTTTAAAGATATTCGAATAAATGCGAGTTATTCGTTTAGTTCATACTGACATTAAAATTGTTGTTATTTTTTAAATTTTTTTTTCAAAATCTCAGCCCTAATTATAAACCATATTACACATTATTCATAGACGGGGCATTTCTTTTACTTCTACTTTTACATACGAATCTAACCTAGCATTAACATATTATATACCATAGAAACTGTTAACAACCCTGCACGTATATACAAACCCTTAGTTTTGGGATACAAATCGTCCCGGATGGACTCCGGCGCTGAAATCCCATCTCGTTTGTGATGTAATGGCTTTCGGCAGTACCTATACTACTCGCAAATATATAGTCGGAAGACCGTAATAATATTATGTGCTCAGAACGACCAAATCTATACGAATCACCGGTCATTTGTGGGCACTTACATTATATAATAATATATTATATAAAAATGAAGACTGACTGTATAATAGATAAAAAAAATACACTTGGTTACCGTCATGATGGTTTTATAAACGCAACGGTTTGCCGTAAACAAAGAATGTAGTTGTCAGTAGTTGTCTCAGTAGCTGTCATTTTTTTCAGTCTAAAAATGTACTCTGTAAATAAGTAAATAAGTTGTAACGTAACGTTGAACGGGTGTGTTATAGTTTGACAGTGGTTCATGTATTGTCAGTTTCAAAACTAGTTTCGAAAAAACTTTTGGAAATCTGGAAATACGTTTGAAGTTATTCGTTAGTAAATACCACTGCCGGGTGGAAAATCTGCGTCTTTTCATATGTAAACGTTTTATAGTGTTTCTATGAAGAGAAAAAGTGACTAGTCAAACAGATGATTTGCTCAGAAACAAAAATTAAAGGTAGACAGTTAAAGGTTTCTAAATTGCAATTATACTTATATAATACTACTAATATTATAAATGCGAAAGTTTTTTTTGGATTAAAGGATTTTTGTTATCCCTTTACGCCAAAACTGAACGGTTTGAGCTGTAATATAGCTTTCCAGATGTTATTCTCTACAAATAAAAATGTTTAAGTTAACCTCTCCTCCCAGGATTTAATTATTAAGGAAGACTGTGTCAAGGTTATTGATATTTTTGGTACAAAAATAAATCGAATATTTTGTTGATTTGTGGATTAGCTTGGTGATGAACTAATCAAAAAAAAAAAAAAATTAATAGATGTTATTTCTTATAGCGCAGGTGGGATATCTATACAATTAAAAAGTTAAAACGTTATCATAGTTATAAGTAAAAAAATGTAAATGTAAATTGATATCAACATAGCATTAGGAACGCGGTTAACACGTGTATACCCATAATTGCACGCAGGGATACAAATCACATTACACGCGATTCTTTCCCCCTCTTGATAGTTCATCTGTTCTTATTTTGTAATGGCTTTCACTATATATAGGTATTATACAGTAGCCGAGGGCCGACCACATTATATACGTTATCGTGGTAGCCAAATAAGCTATACTTTTCACCAGCTAATTTGACCATCCCTTCCAACCTTGTATTTTCTGTAATAAAATATTCGTCCGTCGTAGATACAATATCGATTGACCACACTTTGCCAGGCTTGAAATATTATCTCAGCGAATTTTTACGGCTTGCAGATTATAATTTGTATACTACAGTTTATCTTAGCAGGCTACTCGTGTCAATGCGTGCAAATTTTTAAAATTGTCATAAATTGTATTGAGTATTAAAAGACGAACTGAAGAGAAGTCATCCAGTGCGTTGTACTTTGACGTTATATAGGTTAGAATTGGTTATTGAGAATAAATACACACGGAAATCAATAAAGAAAATAAATGTAATAATATGTAATGAAAAAAAAATACGGACATACATAACGATGGGTGGGCGACTATTGTAGGTGAGATGTTAGGAAGGGAAGGATGCAGACATACTTTCTGAATCGTTGAACTATTCACATATGCAATATGCATATGAAACCAGTAAACGAGAATGTTATAAAACTTAGCAAGTTAATCAACTAGGAGATTGATCGTTTTGGGAATTTTACCAGAAAGGTATCAGAAAATATATTACACTGTAATGATTTAACCGTTGATTTTAAGTTAAGGTTTGATAAGTTTTCGTTATTTTAATTTAAAACATGGATAAAGTATCGATAGACAAAAATAAAATTGAACGAAGGACAATGGCGATACATACACCTATATAATTTATTTGCCTCGTAATTAATTATACTGCTCGTCTGAATATTAAATTAACTTGGACCGTATTTTTATGCCATTGTTTATGAAAGCGAAACTACCGTTGGTGATTATTTCATGTTGACCCGCGTAATTGACGCGGAAATATTAAGGTAATACGCATCGAATAATATTCCATGTATCAAATTTTCACAGCCACTCGTTAAACCGTAAATTGTGCAAACTGTAGATGCAATACTGAAACTGATTTTTGTGACCCGGCCGTAAAATATGTTAGTGAAAATTACAGCGTAACAATGGGGTATTTAAGGTCCAGATTAGAGAAATATATTGCCATTTGACCTTTTTTTTTTTTTTTAGTAACAGTTATTTATATGACTGCACCTATTTTTACAAACTAAAGGTTTTTTACTAACTAGTCAAATTTGGTACCAAGTTTAGTGTGACCATAAAAATAAAAATACGGATATTTAAAAAAAAAAACAATATTATATACTCGTATAGTATGTAAACGTAACTATAAATATAATATAAAAAAAAGGAAATAAATTCGTGATGTAAAAAAGTTTATGAATACAAATAACATAATTCTACCTACATAAAAAAAATTGTATTTTATTGATGATGGTTGGCCGATTCCTTCCGCTGTTTTTGTGTACTTTTGCTAAAGTATAATCTTTTATTCAAATATTGTAAAACTTATTCTAAGGCTATTTGTGTTTTTACAATGATCATTGATTATTATATACCATTTAATATTATAAACTTCTTAAAATGGTCAAAGCAATAACCTAAAAATACCATTTTAAAGTAGGTATTTTATTTGATAATGTTTTAAACCGTCAAATTGATTTTAAAATGTATGCATTGACAGTGAGGGAAGAACGGTATAAATACGGGACAGGCTTGAAAAAAAC
Source organism: Cinara cedri (assembly GCA_902439185.1). Classification (NCBI taxonomy): domain Eukaryota; kingdom Metazoa; phylum Arthropoda; class Insecta; order Hemiptera; family Aphididae; genus Cinara; species Cinara cedri. The sequence goes on from CABPRJ010000501.1 coordinate 431,346, forward strand.
GAGACAAAATACGTCCCATACACATTTTTCCAAGAAAACAGGACACACATTTGAAGTACAATCAGTAGTCTTATAGTTAAAACATAAATAACAATAAAAACAAAAACATAAAATTATACATTGTTTTGTTTCAAACGAAATTTATCGGAACCACTGTATAATTATGAAGAAAGTTGAATAAGTACCGAAATATAAAATCAAATATAATAATGTTATTTATTTGATTTCAAGACAGATTGAATTATAAAATTAAAATTAAAATATTGATATATTTTTTTTTTCATCTCTCCTTTTGGCAAATTTTTCAATACTCGGCTAGTGTTAAACTGGGCTAAACTCGCCAGACAAAAACTGAGTAAAATAGATTTCAGATTTATATTTACCATTCGACCCTCAAAATAGGTAATATTGTTTTTTTAGATCATTTTCCGCGTTTAAAAAAAAAAAAAAAATTATATGGAGCCAATAAAAAGCAAATGACGATAAAATACCATAGCGTTATGCCAAAAATTCGCGTCACTGTAAAATTAGTATAGGACGTTTGAAGCTAAGTCAAATTATTACTTGCTTGGCTACGTATATTTTGTTTTATTATAATTTCTATTTTAATAAAAACGACATTGGACTTTCATGAAAATCATGATAATGATATTATTAACGGATACCCGTATCGTAGACACCGACGCATGAATGATTCTATATTGCATATCAGCTACGCCGTTCGATATGATTTTCAGTACACGGTATTATTATTATTTTCTTGATGTACAAAAATACATATTATACTTTTTACGTCTTTAATAAATTAAAGTTGTACGCCAGAGCTTAGAGTTATAAAACGTAGACAGTTCGTTTCAAAATGATAATAGCGACTTTTAAGGTTGGGTGTTTTTTTTTTGTTTCATTTGTCTAAGAGTCATATTTTTTATTTTTTTTATAACAAGGAATAATTCATTTTATGGGCGGTTCCTTGGCTTTGTCATCTAGATTTTCGACCAACACTGATAAATTAAGATTGATGCCGTCTCCGTATCAAAGCTATAAATAAATTCTCACGACAAAACAACGGACACACAATACATATATAATATATAATAGGCACGCGTATCTTATAAAAGAATATTACGTCTTTAATAGGAACAATATAACAAAAAGACGGACGATGGGTCGCACGATGGGTGGGCAGTGGTCTCACCCACTGTTGTAGGTGATAAGTTGGAAAGATAGGATATAGAGGGAAACTTAATGTATATCTGCACACAACAATTGGTAATTGCTAACAAAAAACGATTCTGAGTAGAGTTCGATTATATATACTTTGAATGGCCGTAATATTTACGATTTTCGTCAAAATTTGATTTTAAAACTCTAAAAAAATACTACATAGTTCATTTTTTTTTTTTTACCACAAATTATTATGAATTTTAATGAACCTTCTGTCAAATTTTGAATCATTTCTTACTGTTTTTTCTTTATAGAAACTACCAAATAAAAATTACGTACAAACTTTGCAAAATTAAAATGTGTATAAATCGTGCAAACATAACTAAAATGTTTTGAACATTTTACCGTGTCTAGAAAAGACAAATATAAGAATTTGTCCAAATTTCATGTCCCTACTAATATTTTAAACTAGATCACAACAATAAACAAAATTTAAAATTATTAATTTTGTTAATTTTCCTACATTTTTCCCAGTTTTTTCTAATTATTGTAATAATAGCTTGGAAAATCAAAAAGTGACCTAGCTAGATATAAATTTCTTTTAAAAAAAGGTGGGTACACTAGATAAATCGAAGCAATATTTTTGTTAAAAATATTTTACAGTTTAAGAAAAAAAAAATAAATATTATTGTAAAATCAATATATTCCTCGCCTCGCTAAGATTTTAAAATTAAAACTAAAAAAAAAAACCGTAAGAAAATAAATACGATATATGGATTTGCTGGTTTTCACCTGCAGGGGTATAACAATTTTATTAATATTGCGATTATTTGAGAAACGATTGTTGTTCATTTTAGAAAATATGATTATCAAAGGAACCGAAGAAATATCGAATTACATAATAGTACGTACGATGTGTGTATAAATGAATCCAGAGAATGTTGCTTCGTCTTGTCACTTCTAGACTCTATTCTCCTTGCGATGACTTTCCTAAGAAAGCATTATACACGTCTAATGGTTAAAACATATGTAACTCGAAGGATAACTAAACGATTAACCATGTAAAATATCCCCCGAAAATTCTATTAAATCTGCAAGTATTATTTATTGATACAATGACGAAAACCGTATACGTACGCTGTTAAAGACTGTGTTTATCGACCCTTGTATCTACGGGGACAAATTATATTATATTACCATCTACACACGTATACAAACACACACATTTACACTCACTCACGCACACATTTGCAATATGCAGTCACAGGAAAAGTTCGGTAGATGTTTTTTCCCCTTCGTTTTTGTTTCGTTATCGGATTAAATCGTTTTTCCCCGTATAATGTGTAAGCGGACGAAAGACAAAAGTTACGCGTGATATTCTCGCAAATGATTCGAAGAGGCCGAAAACCCGCAGCACTGGATTCTCGTTACGCCTGGAAGAACAACAGCATGGTTGGTACTTATATAATAAAATACACGTATTCGGACGATAACACTATCGTTTCCACGGCTCTCACACGCACAAATCACCCTCTACAGGGTAATTTTTTGTTTAACATCGAATAGTTTTTGTAAAGTTATTGATTTCGGTTTTCGTTCAATCTACGAGTATGTGGGTAGAACTGTTCTATTCAAAATGTATAGAACAACGGTTAAATTAAGAAGATTGCGTTAAAATAGATATAAAATGATGGAGAAGAACAGTAAATTAATGGAAATAACAGATGACCATAGGCGCAACTTAAGGGGTGCTTTAGTTATTAGCATCCCCAGGTTTGTAATTCGCACTCTTAAAAAAAACCTACAATGTATTTTCATAGTCAGTCGATTGACACACGAGTGTAAATTATTTTCACGATACTACATTACAATAAAATGTGCGTCGTGTTATACGACCAAAACTCGAAATTATTATCGTATAATTTACTACCTATAAATAGTGGATATATGTTATTATAAGAAGTAAAGAGTTGAAGTCGGACGGACACACAAGTCTACATCGTTCCTTTTATTTTCCGTGGCGGTATATCAGTAATAGCAGTTTTAGTCTCTATATCGAATAAAGTGTACCACGCACGCACGTCATTGATAATACATAATAATATACGAGAATAATAAATGTACACGCACATGTGAAAAAATACGGGTGTTTTCTCGTCCAAATTATTATTATTATGGAATATATACTGAATGATGTCATTACCGGTGGCGTTGTGCCCGGGTTAGCTTAGTTCATCTATAAAAAAAAATTCGATAAGAAAAATATATATAGTCGATTTTAACGTGTCTCCCTCGCAGTAGTTTTCCGTAAATTATGATTGAACCGAATTTTGGCAAACATATACTAATGTGGACAAATTAAAGTAATTTTAAAAAAAAAAATATTACTTTATACCACTTATATTTAAACATGTGATAATAATTTAAAAAATATTTGAAATCATTTAAAATTGTTTTTATACACAGAAATATAATAATATGATATAAGTATAATACTAACTGTGATTACTAACTGTAATAATTATTATTATTCTGTGTGTAATATCATTTCCTGCTTTTTTTGTGTGTATTACAATATATATTTTATTTGGATATCCATTAATAAAGAATAGTATGCTGATAAGAGAGAGAAAGAGAGTGAGTGATTTATATTATCACTCTTATCACCATAATTCTTACAATAATAGCTATCCATAATCCAGTACATTATATATTTGTAATTGTTATAATTATTGCAATATATATTTGGCTTCTGACTTCGTATCACTTATGAGTAGGGCAAAGGATTTTTAGTATTTCCTTTTTTTTTTCACATCAACAAAAATAATAGAGTACGAAAAAAATACGTTTCACGCTTTCCATAAGCTAGTTTTGAAATTTTATTTTAGGACATATTTCTTCTATTTTATACTACTATTATAGAAGCTTATTTTAAATAATTTTATCAATATTTGTCCACCGATGTTTTAATTTCATCTCGCATACAACCAAAATATTGTTGAATTTAAGATTAATTAAATTTTTATTGTATACTATTATGGTTGTTATATAATATGATTTTTCCTTGAAACACGTCTCAAGTGTCACCGATTAGATAAATTTTATTTATAAACAGTTAACACGAACAAATTTTTTTATGAGTCTCTAGAATATAGTCGGATGTCGATAGAAGTGCGTTAATAATAGCCTGTTATGTACATATCGTTTTTATGTTGGAAGCGCATAAACAAACACACGGACAACGGTTTTATTTACCTATATTATTGTATAGATAATACTACAATAGTATAATAATGATAAACAACACAATGATATAAGCACCCATAACGATAATAAATAATAATTCGATGTATTAATAAATCGCCGACGACATATCAATAGAACGTATGCCATGATATATTATAAGGTATGATATTACAAACTATTATTAATTATATCGCGCGTTATGCATAATAATATCTGCCGTGGAAGTTTTATGTGTTTTATTGATAGATTTCCGCTGGTCCATTGATTTTTTTTTTAGCGGTAGATGGTTTTAATCGGATCGAGGAATGTATAATTGATTTTATGAGCTCTGGAATTTTATTTTTTTATGTAACTACTTCTTTTTATTACTACTAAAACAAAACTATCAATTTTCAAAAAAAAAAAAAAATGATGACCTACCGCCTTTAAGCTGTCTCGGACAGGATAATATGCAAGTATCTGAAATTTTGAACCTACAATATAGAGAGTGTACGAGTTCAACCCTGGATAAAATTTTTAAATTCGAATAACTTAATGGAAGGGACCTCACACTTGAGTTTTGATCTTTATTTTTATGTCTGGGTTCAGTCGATTATACGGAAAGAAAACATATTATAGAATATAATACTATATCTATAGTTATAACACCTATATAGTTAGGTATATAAGTACAGTTAAGCCCAATAAATGAGCGTTATTCAAAATGATTTTATATTATGTAACTAAATTACCCTATATCCTATAAAATTATTTTTAATTTAGTATCAAACAGAGATTTTTGGGGAAACGATCAGTTGATAGCTTTTTTTCTGTAAATAATATTCCGAAACTCTAAAAAATGACTCATTTTTATTTAAATCGTTACATTTCCTAGACATTTCAAGGAGGAGGCCGCAACCCTCTCAGCTCTCCCATAAACATGTTTATTGATGACCACGATGCAAAGTGTATCCTGTTTGCTCTCTTTTTTTAAACTATGATTTGATTTTAAAGTCTTTTGATAGACAATTTTTTTCTAGCCAGGTTTGTTAAAACGTGAATCGGTTCGTTTAACGAATGAATATTATATACTCGTATATTGTACATAAAAGTATAATTTAAGTCGCAATATGCATCGAGAATATTTTTAGGAAAACGGGTGTATAAGTAGTTATAGACGGCTCAGCTGTTTTTGAGTGAAATATTTTTACTTTTGTTCAGATTTCCAAGGAGAGCAACAAAAATATAAAAATTCTTGTTGTCACGTCATGCCTTTTTAAATATTATTACAGAATTCTCCTAGATAAATATTTTTATATCGACCACTTCGAACTATAGCTACATCCATACAATGCTATTTACAACCGAAATATTTATTTTTAATATAACTATACTGTGGTAAGTTTTGAAACGAGACGCGAGAGTGTAATAATAATAATAATAATAATAATAATAATAATAATAAAATGACCACCAAAGGGTATAATATATTGAGTTGTTTCGAGACTGAAAAGTGCTTACTGCGAAAAACTACGGGCCAAAGACGTTTTCGACGTATCTGACGAAATTTCAAACTCGCGTTATGTCAAATATGTTATCATATTAAAACAATATTTATTATTCCATAGAAATTTTTTTTCATACTCAACGCAAATGACACATACAAGGCGCAATGATAAATATTTTTACGATTTTAAGAACAAATCAAAAATTTGTTGTACTGAAAGGAAATTATGGAATTATGGAAAATTATTCGAATATTGAAGAAGGGTATGAAAAAGAAAATAATTTTTAAAAAATATAGATTTTAGCCCTTTTTCCTATGGATCAAAAATAAAATATATAATAAAGTTTTCTGCAATAGTACACGATAACCGGCTGCTACAGGAAAATTTACGAAAATAATACTATTTTTTTCCTATTGTTTTATTTTGAGTTTAAATTCAGTTCAAAATATTTACTGAGATCTAAAATTGAGACGAATTACTAATATTTAACTTTCCTAGTTGTTTATACACCTTTCAAAACATCTAAGTCATTTTTGAGCTATTTATAATAAATTTTAATTTTGCGAGTTTTTTTCGTAATTTTTATGTGTATAAAATTATTAGATTAAACAGAAATGCTTTAATATTTGACAGAAGGTAAATTATAAGTCGTACATATTTGTAAAAAGTAAAAAAAATGAATTGTAGTATTTTTTCTTATAAGTTTTAAATCGAATGTTGACGAATATCGTAAATACTATGGCCTCACATAACGTATATAATCAAACTCCGCTCATAATCTTGTTTCATTAGCAATGATCAATTATTGCGTACAGACATACATTAAAACCGCCTGTATATTATACCTATCTAACTTCTCACCTACAACAGTGCACCATGCGAAAGCACGTTTTTTTTTATAATTCCATTTTAATAATAGTAAACAGCTAATGAAATTTTACTTGACATTATATTACAAAAATTATAATTTGTAATATCAAAGTTAAAAACAGATAACGATTAAAAAAATAAAAAAAAATAAACATTTGTACCATCTGTGTTGTTTGTAGCCAGTAAAAACATAATATTTTCGGAGGATAGATAAATGTTATTTGTTATTCTGAATTTACAAAGAAGGTATTATAGGTGTAAAAATATTTCTTTTCTCTTTCAAATTTAACTAAATTGCTTATAATATGCTACGTTTTAGACATATAGTACTTTATTCGAAAAATTTGTTGAAATTCTCTATATTTTTTCCAAAAACTGTATTTTATTATTATTTTTTTCTTTTACCTAACCTTACCTATTGCAGTGGCCAGTATTATTTTTTTAAATCAAAAACAAGTTTTACTATATATTATTAACAAAAATAAAATCTCTCTATCAATAATTAAAAAAAAAAATTTTAAACTTAATCGATTTATAATAAATTCAGCGTAAGACAATATTATTTCGCCGTTCGAAAATATGTTGTGAAATCGTTTTGGGAAAGAATCCAAATGGTAAGTATTACTAACCTTGCATTTAAAAAAAAAATATGTACAGATAGGTACGATGTAAATAAAGGTACCTAGTCACATTTTTGTGAAGTTATATCGAATATAAATATAATAATTCTGTAGCTGATATTATGCCCACGGAATATGATTTAGATTTGGAGCATAGCTATAGATCTATTGGTTTGACTATGATGTGTGTTTTATTTTAATTTTTTTTTCTTTATGCTTACAGCTTATGTTTTTTTACCAAATATATTGGTCCAATAGAAAAACCATAAGAGATATATTTTGTTGCGTTTTTAATCTAGATACCTATGCATGTAGAGTGATTTAGTTTAAGAACCATTCTGGGCGAAACTCAGTATACTGATAAGGGTATTGTATACTAATCATATTTTTTTTCAACTGCACGCAGACAAAAAGAAAACCTATAAAGGTATTATATTGTTTGTTGCTTGTGTTCTTTTTAATTTTCAGTAAACTTTGTCGGCACCATGTAAACAAGCTTGAACGTTCTTAAGAACAGAAAAACGACATCAGTGTAATCTATAATAGATTTTTCGCTACATTTAAAATCTAAAATATACTATGTTTCACATATAAACTTCGTAAAAATATTCGTGTTTGAAAAATGTAGAATATATTTTTATCGCTCAAAGTTTCTTTTAGTTTTTTTTTTTTTTTTTTTTTTAAGGAAAGAAATTTATGTATTATTATTATTTTTTTTGTAGTGGATTAAAAAAAAAAAATACATTCTTATAAAAATAACAACAACAACAATAATGTAGTACAGCTGCACGAGTAAAAACGATTTATTGGCATTTTGAGAATCGAGGTTATGAGTTTTTTTTGTGGTATTCTTTTTTGTTTGAAGGCGCTTTTTTTTTTTTAGGATATCCTGTTGTTAAACGTATGAGATGATATAAATTTTTACGTCAACGATTTATGTGGAATTCATCTTTTGCAAAGAGTTTATTCAATGACACGTTATTGATAAACGTTTTACGATAATATGTACAGATGTCATTGATCGAAAATACCGGGATTGGTATATTTCAGAAAAAAATAAATAAATATATTACAGGTATACAAAAAAATAAAAATTGAATTTTGCAATAATCTAATTGAGCGCAACGTGCAATTTATTTTTTGAAGTATTTACTATAATATAGGTATAATAGGCATTACCTTATTATAGATGTGAATATTCAAATAGTTCATATAAATATAAATGTACATAATAATATATGCATCGCGTACACGTACAAATTTTAAATACAATAAAAAAAACTGTACTTAAATAATACACCAAAAAGGTTTTTTTCGTTTCTCTTGGCGATAACCTTATATTGATGTACGTATTTCACGACAATTTTTCTTATTACATTTTTAAATTTGCCCATCCGAGAATTCCCGAAAAAAATGTAATTTTTTCCTAAAATATTTCTACAAAATTATTTATCTATCCGTATTGTATATTGATTTTATTGAAAAATTATTGGTATAATTGTAGAGCTTTAATTAATTTAATAAAATATAATGTTATTCGTGAATGTTAATATAGGATGTCTATCTACTATGTAGCTATCGTAATAAAAATTGTAATTTATATGCTAATAAAAGTGTACGAATTAACAGCAAACCGAATAATATCGACACACTATACTGCGCAATTTGAGAGCTATTGCACATACCTAATAATATTATAACTACACAATGCGTAATAATACGTTGCATTGTTGTATCCAATTGGCAATACCAGAGGAATAAAATATTTCACATTTTTTTTTTTTAATCAAACGATTTAAACGATTTTATTCATCGAGAAGAATTTTAATTGTTATTTTAATGTATATAAAGCGTCGAATAAAAAATGCAAATTATGATTATTTTTAAACTTCAAATATTACTATACTATAATAGAGAAAGCACAGTTAAAATTATTTTTTTTTAAAAAATCCTTGAAATATATTTTTTTTAAAGTAAATAAAAATTAATCATGAAAAAAAAACCGCGTGTATCTTAATTTAAACATACTAATATTATACCTACTGTATGCACGGTCACTAATGATAATAATAATTAGTATTTATTACTCCTGCTGCAGTGCAGAAATGACATTACTATAAAAGTTAATAAACAAGACAATATATTATGTGCAGTAAAATGGAATACGCACTAAAATAATATATCATAATTATTGTTGTAACATCAAAATTATAGTGTTTTATACAACGAAAATATGTGAGATTTGTTTTATTATTCTGTTGAAATACTCAAGGTTTCAACTTAAAAAAAAAAATTCGTAAAGACTTCCCAATGTAGGTAGGCCACGGTAGGCCGTCTCTGTAGATGGAAAGTTTGGAAAGTACAGAATATATGGTAATGTAGTTTATACACTGAAAGCAACTATAAGTAATTGTAATCGAAAACAAATTCTAAACTGTGCTCGATAAAATGGTTGAGTCATAGAAATAATGTAAATTTTTTTTCCCATCTTAGCCATTATAACTCAGAAATCAACAAAATTTAACCCACGCATCTTGGATGCTAATTTACTTTAATTTTTTGAAAAAACTATAAGGAGTCTGGAAAAAAAGTTCAAATAAAAATCCAACGGTTAGAAAATTCGCATCTTTTATATTATGTTCGATAGGAACGATTTGTATTATTTTTTTAAATTAAAAGAATATTACAAAAAAAAAACTCACATCAATGTAGATCTACGTTCAAATTCTCAGAAATATAACTAGATTTTTTATTTATTTTTTATTATTAGCCAAATATACTGGGTTTTTTCCGAAAAAAAAGCTCGACTATTTGTTTTCCGTAACTTTTAGATTCAAAGCGGAGCGAGGAATGTATTGGTTTTACAAAGTTCTCTGGGTGGTACTTTAGAGAGGTCATTTTTTAAAATTCTCATCATTCGAAATAATGAGGAAAACTTGGTTCTTTAAGTTAAAAAAAATTGTAAGATTAAAAATAAGGTTTTTATTGGAAATCGTTTTTATTTATTTTTTAATTATTATTATTTTAATATTTTTTAAACAACCATTGTTGTCATGGAAACGCACATTTTTGTAATCATTTTACCATAATATGGCATATATATTGTTGACATCATTATCAACTGTACGTTTTTTTGTTAGCAATGGTTTATCGTTTCTTACAGATATACATTAAATTACCGTCTATATCCTACCTTCCCAACTATTCATCTATAGCAGTGGCTGCATCCACATACGAATGTACGGACCCATTTCCGCCTATTTTTTTTCTTTTACTGTTTTTAAAAAAGTAAACGCTCGTAAAAAATGTCCAACTCATTTTAGTTGTTTTGCACTTTGCACATTGAAAATAATGATATACAGAAGTCAATCCAAATTCCAAATACAACATCAGAATTTTTCCCTAATATTTTTCGGTGAAACGAGAAAAATGAATCAAACTACGTATAAAGGTAGATTTTTATTATTTGCAGTTGGAATTTTTTAAAAAAAACCAATATCCCAGAACAGATCGCACCATTTTTTTTTTTTTTTTTTTCCATAAAATGTGTTATGTGAATCGTTATTTTCGAGTTCTCTTTTGTTACATTTTACTTCTATATTTTTCATAAAAGAAAAAAATACGGAATTAATAAATCAAAAGCAACGTGGAACATTGAATAGGTACAAGTTCAATATTACTTATTTATTTTTTTACTAATCATCTAAAACAGAGTAATAATTGCATAAAGTCAATTGCAATTTTCTTTAAAAACATCGCGAGTTTGAATTATGTATTAATAATTATTATTATTGCAGGTTTTATTTATATATTCCATACGAAAAAAATCACGAGTTTATTATTCTTTTGTAATCGCTAAAAATCGCAAGTACATTAATGTGTATATTATATTATAACGAATAATAAATTATTATTTGCTTGCGCCGCGCTCAGCGAATAAAACGAGCACCTCACTAACACGCTGTCCTTCGTAATACTTCTGTATACAAATTATAATAACAGTAGATACTTTTTATTTGTTAAATTGAATACATTTCTTGTTTTTATCACAAAAAATAACGGTAATTAAACAAAACGTATAATCATTGTGGGACACGTAATGAGCCCTGCGAATGTAAAATAACGCAGCACAAAATTCGTAAATAATAAAGAATTTTCGTCTCTTTGGGAAAACTTTGAAGCCCCACGTGCCACGTTTCCGTCGTTTAAATACAATCGTAATTACTTATCATATTATTATTACGGATTTTATGCGAGAAACACGATATGTCAAAAATTCAAATTTCGTTTTTATATTGTTCCTTAAACAATAAAATAAAATCGGTATGTTATATTTTTTAATTTAAATTTATTATGTATAAAATGGATTATTTTTTAATTTAGTTAGTATTTGTTGACATATATAGCACGGGAAAAATTATTTATCTTATTGGACTTTTCGACTTGCGTACATACGTACAAAATATTTGTATTACTTTTCCGGTAATATAATAATTTGCCATACGATAATAGTTATAATATTACGACTTATCACGTTTATCACAATTAAATGCAGATCCGTCACATTTCTCACGGAAAATATTTATCAAGAAGTGCTAACATTAAACAAGATTCAAATCAGATTTATCGTGTTTCTCAGAATAACCGTCCAACTCGAATATCTTCGTCGAAATAATTTTTATAGCGACTTTTTACGGGATGGTGTTTTTGACCTTCATATTGTTATTATTGCAAACCCAATTTTTTTGCAATACAAATTATGTTTATAAACTAACATTTTGGTTTTATTATCTCAACGTGTATGTGCGTGTATGCAATAATTACATTAATTATTAAAAAACAAAAAAAAAAAACAATAACAACAACAAATGATGATAAATTACTTTATTGATCATTATAATATAAAATAATGTCCACTTGATAGACACACTCGTTAATTTAATAAGGGAATATGCAAATTTAGATTACGAAAAAAAAAATATAGACGTTAATAAAATATGTGTTTAAAAAGTTGTAACATACGATAATTTATATAGTACACTCCAGTTTAACGGATATGATCAAAACGAATTTTTATAACTGATTATTGGGCACCACTTTATTATTCATTTTTGAACTATGTTTTATGCAATATAACGAAATCCAGAATTTACGAGATCCAGGGTATTATATTATAAATATTCGAATGTATTTTGTTTTTTTTATAGTTATTACGGAAATCAAACGGATGAAATAAAAATACGTCAAATAATCAATTTTTTTAAATAATACTACAACTGGTTTTTCAAGTATTAGATCTGTTCTATTTATGATTTTTGTATACTCATAGTCTACTGTTAATCCGTTTATAAATGGTTTGGTTATATTTCGTTAGCAATTATTAACCGTTGGGTAAGGTATAAATTCAATTCCTCTATATATTCTTCCTTCTCAACTTGCCAACTGTAACAGTAGCCCACACATCGTGTGAAGTATATCAGTATTTTTTTATTTCTTGTTTTCAATCTTTCAATTTATTTAAATACGGCTCTTCATGGTTCTTTATTAAAACACAAATTGTGAAATTCCAAAAAACTTTTCATTCTCACGTATTGTTCATTTTTGGTTTATTATATTCTATCTTCCAATTTTACTCTCTCCGAAACTTTCAATAGACAACTTCAACAGACTATTATTTGTCAAGTAATTTTCTACTCGTCTCAACATTTCATCATTCGCTACTCTGTCGTGCGATGAAATCTTGAGCATATCATACGATAACACGACATTTAAAACGCTTCTGGCTTTCTCTTCTTCGGTTGTGCACACTGTTCAGGTTTCATACCCGTAGGACTCCGTACGCCATACGTGTATCTTCAATATATTTTTCCCTAGTATCGGATTCAATACTATTCATGATTAATAAATGGTTTAAGTGAGCTTACAAGAATACATTTTGTACTTTTATACGATAAACCGTTTTGTCTATGGACTGCTGTTATTGCCATATTAATTTTTAATTTTTTAATTTTTTATTTTAGCCATTGAACACGGCTCAGATTTCAAACGATAAGTAAGACAAATAGGTTCAAAACGTTCTATTAATTGTCCAGTTAAACGTAACATTTTTGTTCTCGCGGTATACGTAACATATATTTGAGTAAAAACAAAACACCCGGTCATTGTGCACGGGCAATCAATCATTGTTCGTTTCACCGGGCACCCGTAAACCCAACGGTTTTATACGATATTTCATGTCGGCGACAATTAATTACATCCCCTCTCTACTCTCACTACTCACTCATTCTCTCTCTTTTTCGCTCTATCTTTCTCTCTTTTTCTCTCTCTCTCCGTCGCACTCTCTGAGTGGGACCTGAAACGATGTCACCACCCGCACTCGTTTGCGTCCGAGTGTAATTTTCTAAAATATAGTGTTTCACGAATAATTGTTACGAAGCATTTATCCGGAATAATAATATTAAATAACGCATCGCCTATTACGTTTGACTATAATTCCATCCGGTCGAAATAATATATTCAATATTATTATTGTCCGCTTTAACGGCATCCAAATTAATCGAGGGTAAAAGTATAAGATAGCGCATCATAATATAATAATAATTTTAGTATTTAAAAAAAAATCCGATTATACAAATTTGTGTATTTTTTGGTAAACATAATGCTAACAAACCATTTTAGTAAAACCAATCCATTTTTCGTTTCCTGCAAAATCTAAAACCTACTACCTTAAATATTTGAAAAAAAAAAGCTGGCCTAGGATAATGGGAATGGGTATAGTCACTGTTGGTGAAATTGAAAAAGTAGGATATAGAGGGAAAATTAATTTGTACCCGTAAGCAACGATAAACCATTGTGGAGTTCAGTTGATAGTGATGTTATGTCAATAATATATTATATGCCATATTATATATTATGATAAAATAATTAAATATATTTTTGTATAACTAAAACATTCTTCACTTTACTCAGAATCTAAAAAAAAAATAAGTTTATTTTTCTTTTTTTTTTATATAAATTTTATTTTATTTATACCAAAATATTTTGACAAACGTTTTAAAAACAAAAGGAATTTCAAAAATATTATACTGAAAAAGTACTCGTATTTAATTTTACTGGGACACGCCTGTATATAATTATGTTTTTGTCTCACTAATTAGATTGACTCCTTTAAATTGATTTTGTTTTAACGAAATGAATAATATTACGAAACATGTCTCAAAAGTAATGCATCCAAGCTCATAACGCTATTGTAAATACATATAGGAACGGAATGAGCTACGATACACAACAGTGTTATCAACTTTGGAAAATACGTTTTCCTCCAGTGCTAGTCGCTTGGAGACCTTACTTTTGAGATATATGTCGTATAGAAGAAATTCACAATTTTATTTTCGATTAACAATTGGCTGGTCGTAACACAAATTATTGCATTACGTTATATCATCCATAGATCTGTATTAAATTTAATAATATTATATTATATAATCCATGTATCCATATTATAATTAATATTCTGTTTTGAAACGAAGAAAATGTTTTAAAAACATCTTTGATATCGAACCTATAGGTATATGATGATTTCAAATACAATATTATTTTAACACGTAATTATAATATATATTATATAAATGCTACTCGTGTTATTGACAAGAAATCTGACATTCAGAAACGATAAATTAAACGTATTATAAAAGCAAAACGCAGAAAACAGTACGTAATAAATTATAAAATAATATGTCAGAGACTCGAAACGTTACTATTTATACACATTTAAACGGAAATAACGAGTCGAAACAAAGTTTAACACAAATAATGGACTCGGCGAAAAACCCGTTTGAAATCTCTTGACAATGAGAGAAAATGCCAGATGTTTAAGTATATTTCGTGTGTATATACTAAACGCATTTTGTTTCCCTCTAAAATCACCCAAAGCGCAAAAACAAGAGCAGCTTATTTCGCGTATCGCGAGAATCGTCTTCTCTGTAAATTAAATAATAATAATATAAATTTAATAACAAATAATATATTTACATGCTTACAGTTTACGTGAGACGGATTTTCTTCGTTATTTTTTCATTAAAATACATTATTGTTGTTCATCTTTTGGCCGTTTTATTATTTAAAATTAAATTTGTATTGTATTTTGAATATTTAATAAAAAGAAATTAATTAAAATCATGAACAATTTCGCAATTATATTATAAATATAAGTGGTTATTATTATAACTCGATTCTTTAGTTCGGACATCATGAAATTCATAATTACTGAAATTCGCGAACAATTGTTTTCGATAAACAAAAGGAATCGTAAAGTTTTAATGAACTATGGTTCGGGATTTTTTAATATGAAAACTTACCTGCACGGCTGTACATATTATTATGTATTCTTAAGAACAACTAAACGCGTACATGATTGTTGAAAATAATGTGAATCGTTTAAATATTTAGCAAAAACTCTATAAACAAACTAATCGATATATTTGTAAAGAAATATTGTAATAAAATTATAATAATTAATATTAAAATAAAATAATATTTGTACATAAAATAATCCCATCGCATTACTATACATTATTACTTGTATCTGTAATTTTCTTAAGAGTTTTTATCTTCCATCAATATATCCCTCTACAAATCTCGGTCATTTTTACATTCCTACTTTCTTAGAGTTTTAAAATCGTATTATTCTGTATCTAACAACAACTTCTCCCACAGTCTTTTTACTCACGGATTCCACTCCAAATCTGCCTATATGAGGAAATAAGTAAATTTTGTTCGTATTATTCCACTAATGGTTCTTTAGGTATGAAATTATCGAAACATTGAATTAAATATATTATATAAATAATTATGTATGCGAGATCTACAGTGCGTTGTAAATATCAAGTAAGAGTAGTCGATTAAAAAGTAAAATATCGGTGATTTATTTGATAATATACAAAATAATGTTCCGCTTTGCTACTTTGGTATTAATTGTTATTTAACACCATGTTACTTTAATTGCTACACAGTAAACAGCAAGCTAAAAGTTAAATTAAAACGTAAAATCAGTAAAAAATTATTAATTCCGTATTTGAGTACAGATTTTTGGTACATAAATGTACTCGTATGAATGTTATGTATTATGCATACGGTGTTTGTTTTCTTACTTTTTGTCCCGTCAGTAAAAAAAAGTATCAATACGTCGTACGGTAGAAAATAGAAATACACTAAACACATTGATCAACCCTTTTGAGAGCTTCCCGGATAGAATTTTGGCACAAAAAGTTTTTGACTCAAGGGATCGGCTACCTGTTAAGACACTATGTTATATGAAAAAGCCTTTCGACCGATACCGACTCGGTATAATGGTTACGACGTATTATATCCTTTTATGTTATATTATTGAATTACTTGAGTCACCACTGCAGCGTTTGTCGTTAGATCCGTAAACAAGTTTGACAAGCGTTGTTTTTTTTTTACTGTGTCTTCTGGGATCGAAACTTTTCTTTGGTCAGAAAATTATCAACACGAGAAGAAGAAAACAAAATCGCTAAAATACGTTCAAATACTATGGCTGGCATTGTTTTCTGTCAGTTTATAACATAATGGCAATCTTGTAATTTGATTTATTATATCCTTTTTACGTATCTACCTACCTTATAAACTGTTTACACTGCAGCTACGAGCACGCATTGATTTAATTATAATCGCGTTTCTTATATTGCTCGTTGCAGGAAATTGATCTTTAAACGGCAGCGGCGTTTATGTGCCCTTTTTTTCAATTTTGCTCGTTCCCCGACACGAATTAAGGTGTAAACCGTTTATATATATATATAAAATATAAGCGTAGCAAGCGTTAAGCTATAATAATAATATGGTGCAGACGATTCGGTCGGAAGAGGAAGTGGTAATTTATCACGCCGGCGGTTTCGTATAGGCGAGGGTAAATCGATGATAAAAAAAAATTAAAAAAAAAAAGCCAACACTAAATATTAAGAAGAGTGAAAAAAAATCTCGTTGGGGAAAAAAACAGGTCTATATATAGCTGAGGGGAAGAAAATACAAAATAAATAATAGCTTTTCTGAAGTATATAGATGCGCATGTATGCGTGCGTTTTAGAGTATGGATAACAGCAGTAATATTGTTCTGGACGTCTGTGATTTATCGAGAAACATACCTACTAATTTTACGCGGTGTTAGTATTTTTTTTTTTTAAATCTATACATACTTAAAGTATTATCAAAACTTGTTACTGTAGATGACCTGCAAAAAGGACAATCCGACACGAAAATTGCATTATTCTTATAGTGACCACCCGATAAAAGATCAAAATATAACGGGCGGCAATTTGAAATTTCTCCGGGCAATATCAAATTTGAGGTTATGTAATTAACGGATGATAGTGATTTTCGCACAGTGGTTCATTTTGTGGTATAAACTCATTTTGACCTGCTTTTCGTTTACAGGTGTCCGTTTTAGACGATTTTGTCACCCGGAACACGTTTAAATCTCGTCAACCATATACTAAAACCGCACGAATATTACAATAATTTCCTTTGCGGTCAGGCCAACGGTACTTTGGTCACGAGACAGGGAATATGACTGGGATTGTGCAGTGATGATTTGCAAACAAAGTCGATTACTCGTCAGACCTGGGTGTGTTTGACACGAATTTCCATAGGGAAGAGAAAATATCGTCGTACCTGAGCGACTTTCCGTGATAATAATTGGGCGTAGAACAATGGCCGAAAAATCGAAAAAAAACTTTCGAAGTTGATATTTTATTATTGATAAAAGTACGAAAGTTCGGTGGCTTAATGAACTCGAGGCCGTCGTCTAAAGTGGTGGTATGCGGGATATAACGTGAAAAGTTTTTCATCGCAAGATTAATACGTCTAGTTTTACACGACTATAAAAAAAAAAATCCTTTTAATTATTATAGGTAGGTACTTCTTAAGATTTTCAAAATAACGAGCAATAAATAAATTATTTAGTTTGGTGATAGCAGTAACATAAAACGACGAGTGCTTTTATACGATCGTGTTTTTTGTATTATTTTATATCTTGTACACAAAATATTAATAGATATTTTTCAGCTAATAATAAAGATTAATATTTTGTTTATATACTGAAATCAACGATGAATCGTTACAATCGAAAAATGATTCTAAGTAAAGTTCGGTAAACAGTATTATAATATCTAGATATTAGTCGTATTTTTTTCCTAGTAGGTGAGGTAACCATAAAATCAATGAAAACTACTAAAAACGATCATGTATGTGTTTCTGTTTTGACGTTTATCGATTTTTTAGAAATATACTGGTGATGAAAAATCCACGCCTTTAAAGGTAAGTACGTAAGATTTTTTTCTAACTGAAAACTAATAGTTTCTTTGTTACACTGTGAAACTAAAAAAAAAAAAAAAAAAAAATGTTTACAATAGACTAGTCAAATTTTTTTATCTTTGATAAAAGAATAATTCATTTGAAATTGCATTACTTTATATAAATACGTACATTAAATCGAAACGTAATTTGGTTAATTAACTATTTACAACAATACTTTTTTTTTTTAAAGAGTATCTTTTTAATCTCACGATAGAAACGTAAAATATTTATATTTTTACATTTATATGGTTACTATGTTATATGTCATTCTTCGATACTACGATGAATTTAGATTTCTTCTAATAGCTTAAAGTACGCCGAAAACAACGTTTTTTTTTTTTTTTTTTTTTTTTTTTTTTTTGTGTTATTTTAACTTTCTGGAAACCGCAATTATTCGCGTACAGGTAGATGATTCTTCTAAATACATTATAATAATAATAAATCACTACGTTAGTTTCTTGTCTCGAATTTTTGATTACTAATAATATAATAAATTATAATAATTATAATATACAAAAATAAAATAAAATCTTTCCATAAAACATTCTCACTGTTTTTATCCGTAAAAAAGTTCAGCCCTAACTAAACGTCAGCCTTAATGATTACATACAATATCCTGGACAATTTATTTGAACTTCTCTCCCCGAAAAAATAAAAATCAATCGTAAAAATTAAAACGAATCAATTACAATGAGTACGTAAAAGTCGACTACGTTTTCGTAAATCATCATTAGTCGGCACATTATAGCATTAATCCCATGAATCTGCTAAGTTTCGTTTGAAAAATATTTTACAGATAGAATATAGGGTTCGATAGTTAAACGGTAAAAAAATGTATAAAATGTATCTTTACAATTCGTATTGCGTCACGATATTCATTTATAATTTGTTCGCATAGTGAACATAAGTTAATAGTTTGGGGTACAGTGAAAATGAGATAATATTATATTAAATATAAAGAAGGTATAAACCCCTTGCAGATTAAATTCTACTATATATTGAATGCGCATTATCTTAATTTCGCTAGACTTATGAACTTATTACGTCCTGACGAAAGATGATAAATAATTACGTGCACCCGTGCTAAAATAATATTTCGATTAAAATTTAACGATAAATTAAGGTATACCAAGGTAAATTAATTAATACAGTATTATTAATTTAATTAATTATTTTTACGGGGAATCAAAAATAACAAAGTTAGAATAGCTACTACAATGTTCCGTAATTCATTATGTCAGTTTAGGACGTTTTGGCGTGGCCGTTTCGCCATGAAATTAAATTTTTAAATTGTACACGTTACCTTACGACTACACATGTTAACCTAGTAAATAAATAGAAATAGAAAAAAAAACTAATTTAAAAAATTATAAAATATGATCATTTGAAAGTGTTTATCTTTTTGTAAAATGTTTGTGATTACTAACGACACACTATCGTTACCGCTGTCGTTATATTGCATTTTCATAAGACGTAAAAACTTGTTGAACGGAGCCCATCGTAATACTTTCAACCTCGGCATTATTATTATTATTGGTGATTCGAATTTCTTTGGGTTTTTTTTTTCTTTTGTCTGGTTCAATGAGATAAAAATCCATACAAAATCACAATATTTATGTAGGTACGAATAAATTATATAGACAAAATATGTATATGGGCTTAGAAATTAACATTACATTAGTTGAGATAGAAATTTAAATTCGCATTATTCAGAATATTATTGTATAGTATTGTCGTATTAATGTGTATATTATTATGTACGTTACGATATGTAAATTATAAATTAACGGTAACGTTTGCTATTTAATGTCAACAAAGGTTTTACCCCCTCAAACTTACCCATTTGAATATTGTGATTAACAGAATGAAAAATGTCATCGTTCAACGATCTATAGTTTCGCGTAGTAATTTCAATGGAGATGACTCGTCTAGTTGTTTTAGATAATTTTGAGCACATCGAGAAATGCAATGGAACAACTACTTAGTGTGTATGTGTGTTTTTTCCCTGTTTTTTAACGACGTTTCGATCAGAATCTAGAATTGCTCCGATTTGCAAGTTTAGCATCTTTTCTACAAAAATTGCACCCAATTGGTGTATTAGAGAGGTCATTTTTCGATTTCCTTAGCAATTTGCTTAATAATAAGGAAATACTGACAAAATTACTGCAATATTTACGGTTTCGTTATTTTTGAATTTTTGAATTATGTTTTCCTACCAAGGATATTGCCATACATAACAGAGATACACCCGTCAACACTATCAGCTATTTTATTTTTTTACAAATACGTTATTAATATTTTAATTATTATGAAATTCAAAATTCCGCTTTAAACAGATTAAAATCATTTTATACGTCGTACGGTCAAAATTAAATGTAAACCATTTTTTATGTATTTATGTAAATGATTTATCTAGCGATATACAATTATTTTCGATGTATAAGAACAAAATATTAGTGTTTTATAAAAATTAAACATAAATCTTTTAATAATTAATCAGTGAATTACCATATATTTTCCGTTCTAATGAATTTTAGCGATTTGAAAATTGTTTGATTAATATCAAATACTATTAAATTAAAGGCCAGTTTCTAATATTGAGTGGATATCTATATTTTACTGGCACATTATAATCAACAAGTCAAATTAATTAAATTAATTGCACCACGGTCATTATTACAAGTTACAAAAGTTACAATTAATTTATATTTAACGTGTATTATTTTGTATTTTTTTCAGAAGTGTAGCTGGCTTTGAATATTTAGATCTAAATGCGCGTTATTCTTTAACTGGATTTCATATTTCCCGCGAATACAATATATTTTCGACTCAAGAGTCAAAATTAGCAATTTTCCCGAGGCTTTATTCTTTCGTTCCTTTTTGAATATTGTCCACTTAACCGTTTGTCGGCCCGCTCAAAAAGTAATGAACTGTTATGCCAACACAATGGCCGGTTCCGTGCAGTAGGCTATAAAAAGAAACTATCTACCCTTGTTTCAAAAACATAAAAAAATAATAAAGTGAAACTGTACTGTAGCGAAATGGAGAGGAAAAATTTCTTTTCCGTGTATTGTCCGTCTGTGATCCACAATTTAGATTGCATAAAATGTACCAACTTGCAAAATACAATAGTTACACGAGTAGGTATGTATATATATATATCTACGGGAGTTAACTTAAGAAACTTAACAAGGACGTCCTCTGTGACATATTTTTTAGATAATGTGTATTATACGTGTTACTGAATTACAGTATTTCAGAAATGCCAGATAATTGAAATATTATGAAAATGGTATTTTACTCGTTAATCGATATAATGACTAGCAAATTATATCTATATAATTTTAATTAATTGAATAAAGATTACTGTATTTTAAGAAGGTATCTATATTAATTTGAAAACAAAAACTCATTTATTTTATTGATAATAATTTATATTCACTAAAGAACTCCTATGTTAGTACATGTAATAGGGTGGATTTATGTAGTTAATTGAATGCTCCACTGAATCTTGATTTCTCAAAGCAATAGTCTTGTGCTCCTGATATGCATGAATATCAAAAATTAATTTTTTTCCAGTGTATAGGTATGATTTTTCACTACAAATAAACCAGAAATCTCACAATAGTTATTATCGTGGTAAATTCATTTTGACAAAAAGTAATTTAACAAAACTCAAAAATTAAGGACGGCTGGGAAATGTCTACAATTTTATTACAGTCGTACAGAAGAATAGTGCAGTAGATTACGTAAATTTCAAATGCCAGTGTAGTATAATTTTATATACACAAGTGCAAAAAACGACACCGTCGATTTTGACGGTGTAGATTACACATTTGATATGTATTTTCGTAAAGAATCAATACTTTAATTTGATAACTATTATCAAATCAACAATGTATTTATTATAATTATATTCGACTTTATAATTTTATCATATCTGCGATACTCGCGCATGGCCGCATTTATGCACCAGTGTAGTAAAATGGAAAACACTATAAGTTCATCGCTTTGCGGCAAATACGGTGGCGACGAGGGACGAGAGAAATCTTGAGAGTGAAATATCATCGTTGAAAAGACGACTGTTCTAATTTTTGAGCTGGGTATAGCTGGTTATTAGTGGTTGCCGATTGGCCCGTGAACCGGAAAACATTTCGCTGACGGTACGAAAAACCATCTCGAGGATGAGAACCCGTACGCGGGTTAACATGAGTGTGTATATCAGCCGGTACCTGACGTGCCGAAATAGCATTTAGTCGGCGAGGTCTAACCCTGGCCTCCCGAGAATAATTAGCCCGAGGATATTTTCACAGACATTGTTGTCTGTTCTGCTGCTGCTATTCACCCGGACCGTTTGATAGACTTTTGACTCACCCACCTACCCTACCCTCTTTTTCCCTCGGCTTGCAACTTCCGACCGCGGGATAATTTATTGCCCCACCACCATCTGTTTATTAATAAAATATTATACGACCCTTCGCCGAAAAGTATTCGCTAAGGTGTATTAGTTAGGTAGGTACGCGTGTTGGATTAATGGTGTTATACGTTCTTTCGGTTCGTCCTACGTTATACAAATAATTTTCCGTGTTAATGTGTACATAAAAAAAGAACATTTCAAAAAAAAAATAATAATAATAATAAGTTGATATACCGCTTACGGGTAGGCCACGGTTGTAGGTGGGTAGTTAGATAGGAAATTAGGATATACATAATACAGGATAATTTTTAATTTAAACTCGTATATTGTATGCAACGATAAATCATTTCGAACGAAAAAACAATTCTGCGTGGAGTATAATGAGTTTATTTCTTTGTTGTCAAAGTAACCCAGATATAAAAAATAATAACTTAAAAGGACCTAAAGGACATACAAGGTGAATTGCTGAAAATGTCGATAATGTTTCAAATAAAGTACCGTTGAACAAACATTTTTCGTATCTCTTTATGTATATCATCTAAAAATCAAAAGATTTTTACTAACTATTATAATTTTAAAACTTTTGGTTATACTTAGAATTTAAACAAAAAAAAAAAACTGATAAAATAAACAAAATAAACTATTTTTAATGTAACCTATAATCGAACATTCAACTCAAATGGTCACATGCCTTATTGATTGCTCCAGTATATTGGTTATACTCGTATATCATTAAAATACAGTTTAAAGGGGGGAAAAATATCTGAAACACAATGTTTCAATATTACAGTAATTTCCATAATGAAATTTGATTGCGTTTTCTCCTAACGGTAATACAATATTTAAATACTGGTAATTTTTTTATTTTTCGTTTTTTGATCGTTTTAAAATTTAAACTATTGTTCTTGGCGTTTGATTACTATTAGCCCGGATAATAATATCAGCTAAATTAAGGTAGTAAAATTATGAAAACGATTTATTTAAGTATTCTTTTCCTCCCTTCCCAAATCGTATACAACACGATTGGTTTTTTTCGCAATACAAGAAAAATATTGACGATATTTCAATACACTAGTTATTTATCGTATACATCATACAAATAGTATAGAAGAAATAACAACCACCTTACGGTACAATAATATACATTTTTTTTTAGATTACCTGACAATTTTAAAATTTTCCGATGTTCAATAATATATTTTGACGTTATACTTAAGTTTTTCCACTATTTTGTTCAAGATTCGTATTAGTGGAGTTTATATCGATATTTATATAAGAAGTACTAGATAATATTAATATATATTCGTCAAATATTAAATAAAACGATGCGTGCTGCGTGCTGCAGACTGAGTATTATGAAATACGTAGGTACAATTATTTTAACTAGGTATTGTGATTATATAAATACGGAATTGTATGCTTTGACGTGTTCGTTTATTATTGTATGGTATTAATGTTTAAACAATGGTTCTAGAACACCGTTCACGTACCTATTTTACATGCAAGAAATAGAATAAAAATATTATTATCTCACAAAATATTATATATATGTATATATGTTGTGTACATTAGTTCCGAGGAGCCAAAGTGGATACGGGGTCAAGTGTCCCTCCCCCAGAAATCTTTATTTTTTATTTTTTTATTATTATTATAATTTTATTTTTTTTACATAGGTTAATATCTTTTGATATAAATAGTAATTCGAAATATAAAAAGTCAGAAAAATAGCTAAAATATTATCTGCACAACAATATGTACGTACTTATACGTACACAGGTATATTTACAAATTAAACAATTTACAATAAAATATTCATTACACGTACCGAAGAAATCCGACCTTCCGTGTAAATTTTGAAAAAGAAAAAAATAAAACCCATTCTAGTTATGGAAATAAAAAAAAAATTGTTACGCTTGAATTAATATTATATCTTTGGATATTAAAATATTTTTTTTTTACAATGGGAATAAAATTATTTCCAAACGGTGATAATTTATACCGTGATAGTCAAGAATAGTGCAATTGTAGGTAACTATCGTGAACTGTGTATTGTCAGTGTAGGTCGTTATTCTCGAACAAATATGCATTGTTAATAATATTTCTGAGGATCCACATACCCGCCTTCATATATATATATACATGATCCATATTTAATTTATAATTAGTAAAAAAACTATTTTAACTTGCAGAAAAAGCAATGCTATCATGTTTTAAATTTAATTAGACATCGCTTAATGCCTAATATATATATATATATATATATATATATATATAAATGCATATCGGTGCCAAATTTGTATGTGTGACTGAAGCATTAATAATTTGTTCATAAAATAAATCATAGGATAGCTGTCACCGATCGTCGCTTAAATTGCAGTGTGATAGTAACCGATGGCGGTTTTACTAGAGGGGGTCCAGAGGGTCTGGAACCCCACAGACTCAGAAGTTCAGACAACGCAAAGTAGATTTTATAATATTATTTTTAAATTTAACTTAACCTTTTCGTTGATTAAGACATAGGTACATTATTCATATAAAAAAGTAAAAAAAAAAAAAATGTAAATTAACTAAAATACATTTAAACATATTGTTAGTTAATATAAAAAGGACTCTCCCAAGAAAAAGTTCAAAAACCACCACTGATGGTAACTGCAATAATTGAACTACCGGTAAACATTTTGTTTGCCATTTCTCTTATCGTCTGTTATCGATTTTGACGGTAAATAAATCAATTATTACGGTTTTTATTTGAGATATTTATTTGTAAGTTTAAGTATTATTATATGCATTTTACGTTTCAAAGAATATTCGTACCTAGTAATTAATTATTATTTAACGTTTCGATCATTTAAAGTTAAAAAGTTTTATACTCGCTATGTTGTTATTAATAAATATTGTCATAATCGTTATTATAACCTAGGCCTCAAGACTTTATACACTTAAAATCTACAAATAGCGATAAAAAAAAACGTCAAAAATGCACTTAAAAAATAATACGAAAAAATGGTAGTATGGTTTTAAAAGCCCTTCCTCTAATGGCCCTAACCTTTAAATCACAATTTTCGAATACTATAAAAATTATTAACACACATTTTCAAATGAAATTGTAAGTATTAAAAAAAAAAAAGATTGCATTTAATGCACCAAACGGTGGTTGGAGGTGGACATTTTCAACCCCTTTGGGCCCTCTGTAATTTTTTTATTGAAACTGTTTTAGGCGTAATTTTATGGAAGTCGGAAAAACGGTTAAAAAAAAAAATAAAACACGTTAAATAAACATACTACTATATATACCTTGAAACGACGATTTAACGGACATTTGTATTGGTGAATGACGGCGACTGAGAGCGAGTCACGAAACCGGAAATGTATTATACTACATCGTGAATTATTCAATGGTAGTCCCATCGGAAAATTAGACATGACGATGATGGCAGCCACTATTTTTATTTCGTCACTAAACAACGCGGGGAAATATAACAGTGGAAATATATTATTATTATTTTATGAACATGCAAGAATACTGTTTTTTTTTTTTTTTGCTGTCTTTATCGCAGCGGTGGATTTATTTACCATCGTATAATAAAGCCGTACGCGAAAATATTATTTTATTGTTTTATTGCATTTTGATGTTTAAATAATGCGATTTCTTAATATTCGAAGCGTGTACAGTGATAAAGAACACCGATATTATTTCCACGTAATCCTGCTAAAGGTCATATAGCGGTATGATAATTTGATTTTGAAAGTATACCTATAATCCCGGTCTTGATCTCACGACAATTCACATTGGCTCACACGAACAGCGGATCTGGGGATAGATCCGAACCCATCGTTTTTTGTAATATAGGTATTAATTGATAAGTTTGAATTGAAAAAAATAACAAATTAGGAAACAAAATTATTCTTTGATTCTATAACTATGATAACAGTGTGTAATACGTGGTCAACGTTACACAATCATGATCGAATTTCCATGTCTTTTCTTAAAATTATACTGTTTAAATTAGTAAATATTTTATTAATTAAAATAAAAAACAAAACGATTTCATCAAAAGAAACTTGATTCTAAAATTCTAAATACTACGTAGGTACGTACATTTTAGTGCCTACTAGCAGTATTTTCGACATTTGGAAACTCTTGGTATTTCGTCACTTCGGTAATTCTCGAAAACAACCCATCAGTTCAATATCTCGATACAACCGATTGGTTTTAGCATTCTCATTAAATAATTAATATATTTTAGAATGCTAATTCACTATTTACAATAGTTGAAGAAGTCTTGATCTACATTAGATATTTTGATAAGTGTGCTGTCTATACCTCGCTCTCTATCTCTCTCTTTTATTAATGTGCGATATCGTATAATATAAACTTGTTAATATTCTAATCCCAAGATTGACAGATGCAGATGACAGAAAATGATAATCGATATTATTAACGGTATAATAATGGTTGTATATTTTTCGGATATATCATGGAAAAACCGAAAACCCATTTCTACGGTTATAACATAAAAACCCTAACCTATAAACTATCTTTAAATGACGTTATATCCGCGTGACGCGTTGTCTCCGTCACATAAACGTATATGAAATAGAAAATTTGCGTTCATCAGTGACAACTTCAGTTTTAATATTAGAGTGTTCTGATACATAGTCAAACTTAGAGATTATAAGAACATTATTTATACAACGTTAGTAATATTTTTTCGATACATTAATTTTCATACGAGATGTAAGTATTAATTAATTGTAATATTTCACATACTCAATCACTCTTAAAAATTGAAATTTAGACACCCAAATCGTCAACGTTTCACGGAATATGTTCTTTTCTTTTGAAATTAGGTCAGTTCACTTTAATGTAAAAACTAAAAGAAAAATGTTGTCGCACACAATTTGCAATGTCGTTTGTTTTTAAGACAACACACGCGAGTATCGTGCTCTCATAAACGGTAATATTAATGTTATTCGCTAGGGGAAAATGTCTGCACATACGGGTAATGTTCGCATTTTTCCGCATTTCGACGTGTTTTTCTATCGTTGCATTCGAATATCAGTAAAAACAATGGATATCATCATTGTTTTGAGCACCGTTATATTATTATAGTTCGTTTGTTACGTGTTGTATTATTGTACAAATATCCGTCTGGGATAGTCCGCAAACAATATTATAATAAAGAGCATACGACGGCCGTACGTGACGTATAGATCAGATATATACCGTACACGGTTAGAGATATCGGGTTATCAAAGAATTAAAACGTCGTTGTATTCGTCCTGAAAGAATGATAGGGGGCTTGATCAAAAATGATGTTCGCAGACCCCACCCCTCATCGCGAAACCCCGTAAAGCTTCCGACGGTAAATCGGAGTGTATTATATCATTATTATTATTACGGGATGAAAATCGTAGAATATATCGAATTTACTGTCGCGCGCTTGCCAATAACGTGAAAAATTAAGTTGCCGTGTTCGACTGCCGCGCCGCAAGTGAGCCATAATCTTATAGGTAAACAGACGATAAACATTCAAAGTCGACCCTGACAAGAACGAATAACCGTACAATATTCACGATAGTACCTACGCTGTGACAAATCTCGAGACATTTACGACAGGTATATAGCTTTAAACATATTAGTATATTGTATTATTGAATAACGTTAATTTAAAACTCGGATATATTTCAATATTGAATATTTTATTCGTTCGGGAATATTTTACGTTTTCAACGTAATTTGTTTCCATCTCCCGGAAATCAACTTCACGATTGCTAAATTATCGGGAATAATTCAAATTTGTCTTTATAAAGACATTTCCTTTTTTACTATTTTTTACTATTTCGTAGCAATAAACTCGAATAGAATAACTAACATGATTTTTTTTTAAATTTAAAAAAAAATTAAATTTACGCTATTATTTTGATGACGGAAAGTGGTCCAGGCATCGTTAGTATGCCACATAAACTTGACAACAGTAAAAAAAAAAAAAGATTTACATACTTCGCACGTGAATAGACCATTGTTGTAAGTGAAAAGTTAAAAAATTAGAGGGAAAATTTAATGTAAATCTGTTCGCAAACAATTAACCATTGCTAATGAAAAACGATTCTCAGAGGAATTCAGTTAATAGTTTTGCTTTATCAAAAATAAAATAATTAAATGTGCATTATATACTTTATTTAATAATGTTTGTATTTATTTTCCCGGTTTTCCTACTTATTGGGAAAACTCTTGGAAAAGTCAAAAAATGACCTCCATAAAGTACCATCTAGAATTTTCGTACACAGTAAAAAAAAATAAAAATTATAGTAAACCAATATATTCCTCGCTCTGTTCAGAATCTAAAAGTTGGCAAGTATACTATCTATAGAGAATGATATTATAATATTATTATATATTACTATACATCGAAAAGGCGATTAGTTAAAAATTAAAAAAAAATTTCGGATAAAAACAGAGAAAAATCGAGATATTTCGATAAAAGTAAAAATTTCTGGACAATTTAATTTGTACACGATAGCTTTTCACTATTATTTTCGAAAAATCGTTAAAACAATAGAAACTATAAAACCATTATTATTAATAATTCAGTTAAATTATATATTTTGTTTTTACGATGAAATTATTTCTTTCGGTATTTTTTTTTTTATTTTTCTTAAAACAACAATTTTCTTTTTTAATGTATTAATGCATTGTTTTTAAACCTTCCGACCTTTTAATTATTTTCCCTCGCATTCGGATCCCTAATACCTAGTTTTAGGAATCGGGTATTAAAACGAAATACAATTAAATTAAATTATTATATTATTCCTATTAGATTTTTTATTTTCATACGCCTGCAATTATTAATAAAATGATTTAATTATTTGGAAATATAAATACTTTTATATAGTACACTGTAGAATTTCTTTATTGTGCCAATACCAACATACGTATAAAAATCGCGGGAATTAGTTTTTATGATCATGTCAAGACTTACAAAAATATAATGAACAATTTGATTTTAATTTTAATGCACATAAATATCAAAAAAAAATTGTACACGAAAAAAAAATGCACATATGCCTATGTATATGCCATATAATATACGTTCAACAATACGGTTACTGGCTAATAACATATGAAACGAGTTCTGAAAAAAAAGAAGAGTATGTATATTAGTACAAGAATGCCAACTAGATTATTCCGTTTCATTTTTTTTTAAATCTGATTCTATCGAAGACAAAATAAAAAAAAACCTTCCACAATTTTCAGAGAATACATTTTAAAATATTTATACTACGGTATTATTTAGAATTCCATACTATATATACAATGTGACGTACGATCACTGTGTTCCCACTGAAATGCTTACGTATTTATTGTGTAAAAAAATTTTTTTTTATAAAAATGGTTATATTATTCTGTGCTTTTTTTTATTTCCGAAGATAAAAACACATTTATTTAAGGTTTTTTTTTTTATGAATCACTCTATTTAGTAATTGATGGGTTTTCCTTACAACAAAACGTTATAATATATAAACTCGGCCTTAGACCACGAAATAATAATAATAATAAAAAGCAAGTATTTTTAAGAAGGTGGGTGCTTTAAATAAATAACATTTTTTTTCGCACAACGATGATTTTTATAGAAACAGAATACGGACGATGCGTGACGGTCCTGTTAATTATTATAATATTCGATGAGGTTTTTTTTCGAACATACTAATTAGATCTTTAGTCCAATGCAAGGAGGGCTCAAGTTAATTTTTGGCAATTTTATACAATTTCGTCAGTATAATTAGTTTTATTTTATATTTTTGGTTTAAATGCCAAAAGTGTATTTTCAAAATTAGTGTATACGAATTAATTGTATGTATTTTCAAAATTTAAATAATTGCTTGTATTAAAAATTGTATAAAATCGACTTAGCTCTTTTCTTCACTGGGACCAGAGAAATAATATGTAAATTATCTGTGAAACCACGGTCGAAAATACACGTTTTTGTCTCTAAAAAATGTAAAATAACAAAATAAAAAGACAGACATACTTCGCACGATGGGAGAGTCACTGATGGAGGTGAGAAGTTGAACAGGTAGGATATAGAGGGAAATTAATGTATATATCTATACGTAACGATTAAACTTTATTAAAGAAAAACGATTCTGAACCAAGTGCGGTTGTACATGTTTTAAAAGGCCGCAATATTTACAATTTTAAAATAATACATTTTGTATATTTTCCCGTTTTTCCTAAGTTTTTTCCCGGGAAATACAAATCTCGCTAAATTTCTGGTAAAGAAATTGTTTACGACAGAAAAAAAGAATAAAGTGCATGTCATAATAAAACCAATACATTTCTCGCTTTGATCAGAACCTTAAACTGGCATATACTCACACTTGTATTTTAATTCGAACACATACAATTAATAATTTTCCCGTAATTTTATTACTTAATTGACCCAGAATAAACCCGCTTTTGATGAAATACGATAAAAGCGAATACTATTATATAGGTGAATATAGTAAGCGGATATTGTACTGCAGTGTAACGAGTATCAAGAATCCTCAAAGGGTATACGTCAAGGACTTTGAATAAGTTCATTTTGAGATGTTTGCGTATACAATTTAACGTCAAAACGTATTTGACTACG
Organism: Cinara cedri; assembly: GCA_902439185.1. Taxonomy (NCBI): domain Eukaryota; kingdom Metazoa; phylum Arthropoda; class Insecta; order Hemiptera; family Aphididae; genus Cinara; species Cinara cedri. Next base: position 463,156 of record CABPRJ010000501.1, read on the forward strand.
TAATGTCTACAGTCTACACACATAAACTGTGCTGCTCAATTAGAAATTAGATATTCCAACACGCATGACGCAACTATGGCTAATTTTGTTAATTAAACTAGACTTTGATAGAAGAAAAAAAAAACAAAGTCCGTTGCGGGTGTCTTGCACGGGATAGTACAGTCAGTAAGTAGGCGGAAAGTTTGGGAGTGTATGACGAGTTTTTGCGCGTGTGCGTGTCGTCTTGTTTTTTTTTTTTTTTTTTTTTTTTTTTTCCTACGGGGGAAA
>CABPRJ010000501.1:463444-589126 GCA_902439185.1 Cinara cedri
AAAAAAAAAAAAAAAAAAAAATATTCCCGTGATGATACATCATGATTAATTATATGCGCGCAATAATAATATTTCAATTTCTGTTTAATTATTTCATAGCGCACTAATATTCGCACCGTACGAGATAATTATACAAAGGTTCGTTATAATATTCCGTGTAGGACCTAAACTTCGGAGTGACAAAACTTCCGTGATTAATGGTTTGAATTTTAGGAAATATTGAATTATAATATTATCGTCATTCTCGTATTGTCGGACTGTTCTAATTAATTATCATAATGAAATTAAGGGTTTAGGAAAACTTTCGCTTTTTTTTGTCGGTAGGTGCTCATAATATTATAAACTATTATATTTATGTGATAATAATTTCGAATTATAATATTAGGAAATCTATTTAAATTTCGAATAGATACTGCAAAGCCGCTAGGTTTGAAATCCATAAATATTACTGTAGTGTTAGAATGGATAACAAATATTTTATCTAGATTAAAGATAAAGATAAAATATATGATTTTTATAAGTATCCGAATAAAATTTAAAAAATTAGTTAATTTTTAAAAAATACCGTTTTAAGTATAAAGCATAACATCATGATTAGAGAACGAATTTATTGCGCTTTAAATCGATCAAAAGAACCATTTTTTTACGTACACATACATATGTAAATGTTTTTTTTTCAGGACATTTTCTTCGTTTTAAAGCGCTTTTTTGTGGATTTTAGGCATATATAAATCCTTTATCCAATTATGTCGTATTTGCGAATTACCAATGTGTGAGCGTCGTTCAGAAAGAAGTAGCGTGAGCGCATGAAATAGTGTACACAAATTTTTAACTTTGAGAAGGAAGGGGAATTTAAATTTACAAAAAAAAAAAACAGAAAATTGATAAGATATTTCGTATTAAATCCTAAATCAAATGCATATAAAATACAACATTTATCATATTATCTATAGATATTTACACAATAGTGTAGTATGAAAGATTAAAATCGAATATATTTTTTTTTGCGATTAACCAATATAATATTATGTGTCGCTTCGTATTATTAAATATCGTACGTACCTATTTGAATTGCGCATAACATGTTTGTTTCGGAAAAATCGTTGAGTTCGATAAAAACGAAAACATACCCAGTGAACTAATACCACAGCGAAGGAGCTCGCCTATTGTTTTCCATATTATTGTGTATAAAAAGCAATCGAACAATTTTAACTTTTAAAAAACACGTTTTTCTTCTCGCGTCATTCCATATGCGAATTCTATATGTGTACACGCGTTTGAAAATATTGTTTAATGCGAAATTTCTCTCGTTTTCGGCCTTAATAATTTATGCTTATCCGTAAAACCTATTCCGCTCGACTTATCCGACCCCACGACGACGTCGCCGTTCGGTTTTGTAGCGTAAAGCCACGTGACAAAATGTGTCCAACCGCTGAATACGTAATGACTTTTTTTTTTACTTTTTAAACAAACACCTTGACGCAATTTCACCGAAGTGCTTAAAAAGTTTGTGAAATATTCATTGTATATTATTCGAATTAAACTATACTGCGGGGATGTTGTGTTTCTCCGTTGTCGTCGTCATCGACCAACAATATATCGATGTTAGTTTTAAGTATAAGCACCTGCGTAAATATCGGTGTCGAATTCCGCCAATTTCACCCATCGTTTACAGCGGTAAGTGTTGATATATTATGTTGTAGTATAGCATAGCGTTTATCCTATTATAATGATTGTTTTTTTTCCATATTTAAGTACGAAATGAATACCTTACAGGTTGTATAATATTTTATGCTTGTTTCGATATTTACAAGAACCAAAAACCGCCATAACGCAGTTATTGGGCGTTTAGTCATTTTTCATTTTTTTTTGAAATTCTTGAGGCCGGCAATATTTTTATTAACATAAACTAAGTTATACCGTTCATTACAATCTATACAACCTAACCTTACTAAAAATTATATGTTGCACACAATTATCATTAAGTCCCAAATGCATAGGTAGTTATTAGTCAGTGACTGTCAGTAAACAGACATTGAAGGTTTGATATTATTGCATGAATATCATATTCAGCTTCTTTCCTTTATTTTGGTGTTTTTAACGATAAATCAGATATAACCTACATGGATACAAATTAATATGAAAATAAAACTACAATATCTTAAAACAATGATAGTAAATTGTTATTTCTGAAAAAAATTATTATCAATGTTCACACTTGTTATGCTTATTTAAATGCATCTATGGCCATTAAATACCATTAAAATCCCACTGTTTCTGTTGTAAAATTTTTCATACCTTTTCAGGAGATTTTAAAAAGGGGTTAAATTATCATTTATATCATTCACTGATGTTTTGTCATACACTGTGATCGTTAATAACCCAATACATTTTTAACGAGAACGAATTTAATGGCAACGTTGCATTTAATACGATATGGAATCGTGTATATATTATAGGTATAGACTATTATAAGAAACTTGCGCAGTTGTATTGTGGTCTTATAAAAAACTATTGAAATATAAAGGTTAGTCAGAGTCAGTGTTGTGCAAAAATAGCTTTAAAATTATCTAGATAAGATAACCTCATTTTTAGCTAAATAAAAACTGATGATTTTTTAGTTATTGGGTTTTAAAGATTTTCACAAAATGTATAACTTGTGATTATCATTATACACCACTAAATATATTTATTTAAAACCACCAAAACAAAAAGACAACCAATAAATATTATACATTTTTTTGATAAGTATTAATCCATAATTATAATTTAAAAATTACATAAATTATTTATTAACATTGATTATATCTTTTAGTCTTTTGAGTTAACGTTTAATATTAATATACTTTAAAGCCTCAATTAAAATATTTAAACACAAAACGGAAAATTAATAATTAATTAAGTAATAAACGATTCCTTCGAAAGTATAACCGTACCTATTAGACATCAAAGACCAAAAACGAAAAAATCATAACATAAAAAAAATATTACATATATTTTTTATTTAGATAACGCACAAAACTGTTCATAGATGTAGAGAAAATGTTTTTTTCAACATGTAGAAGGTCGGTAATTTGGGAAAAGGTCCTAAGTAGGTATTGTAGTACATCATTATGGTAATATCGACTTTTGCGCCAATGTTTAACATTACTACGTTGGCATTGTCTTTTGGTTATACATAATATAGGTCAGGTAAGGTTCTCTTGGCGCTATATGAGTCCTAATTGCGGACAAATATAATACTTAAAAAAATAAAAAATAAAAAAAGGTCAGCACGCGTGAGCGACATACGAAATCGAACGGACGCGACGGGATAATCACAAAAGGCGAGCCGAGGATCCTCGTCACGCGACGTTTACCGGCCGGAGGGGTTTCAGACTCGGTTTCACGCGTCGTGAATGGGCAAAACGGAACGAGACCGTATAGGTATAATGTCGTATAGCTCGTTTATTAAAATATTTATTATAAAAATAATGTTCGTCTGACTAGGCGAATATTATTTCGTAATGAAGCCGATAGGAGACGGGTATCAGCACGTACGTCACATTTTTCAGTCGTAATCTTCCGGTAAAAAAAAAAAATAATAATAATAATAAAAAATCCATAAATACCGGATATCTTATATTTTATGGCATATACCGTGTGGTGTTCACATAGGAGGTAAATAGCCAACTATTTTTTTTCTTTTAAAAACTACAGACTTTTGAAAATTGCCTATACTTTTATTGTAAAACGGCTACCGCGTAATTAATCAACTCTAAATAAACATTTTACAGACACCGAAAAAAAAAATGGTATGCCAATGAAATGTATAAGCAAAACAGCAATGAACAATCATAAGCGGCCAAACTTTTTTGGTAACTACTAACTAATAAGTATATATATAAATATACTTTTAAAAAAAAATCGACTTCCACAAAAAAAATATATAATTTTTAATTACCTAATAGTATTAATTATAAACATAGCATAGGTGCACAAATAATAAAACTAAAATGTATAGTTAAATAATGTTGTAGATTCTGAGTTTAGCGAAGAATGTATTAGTTATTAGGTTATATCTTAAAGAAATTCTTTATTTTTTTTTTTTTTTATGTAAACACTTTTACCAGAAAGCTTACTCTAATTGTCAAGTATAGCATCTTTTCTGAAAGGAAATGTTCTTTTCTCTGGGTAGTACTTTAAAAGATAATTTTTCGATTTTCCCAAGAGATTTCTCAGCAAATGTGAAAATTCTCATTAATATTCAAGATAATGATGAAAACCTGGTTCTTTAGGTTAAAAAAGATTGAAAGATTAAAAATAAAGTTTTTATTTATTTATTTGTTATTATTAATAGTTTTTATTATTTTAATATTTTTTTAAACAATCATTGTCGTCATGAAAAGTACATTGTTGTAATCATTTTACCATAATATGACATATATATATTGTTCACAAAGCAACACTATCAACAGAACTCCGCTGAGAATCGTTTTTTCGTTGCAATGGTTTATCATTGCTTACATTAAATTCCTATCTGTATCCTGCCTTCCCAACTTCCCACCTACAACAGTAGCTGTACACACGTTCGAAGTATGTCCGTCCTTATTTTGTTTTTCATTACACTTTTATTAAAATAAATATAATATTATAAATTAAATATACCAGAAATAAAATTTCCAGTATAAACAATGTTGAACTGTATTACTTGATAAACTGACAACAAAATGATGACCTATTGATACGAAAAGCAACCGTGATTTATCTACTAATTATATAAAAATAAATTTAAACAAAATGAAATCGACATTTAAATTATCATCAATTCGTTTGGCCACCACTGCACTTAACAGTATATAAATAAATAATTAAATGTTGTAATTCATCGTCCAAAATAATCGGAGATTTTCACGATAACGATTTGTATTGTTCTATAATGAATTTAAAATTTAAACGTGATTTTCATCGTATTATGTTTATGATAAATGTGTATATTTTTTGAAGTTCAATATCATAACAATATTATAGTGATGAGAACTTTTTTAAAATTTTAGTATTATAGATATCTTGAAATCTATAATTAAAAAAAAAAAAAAAACAAACTAATTTCACGCACGAAACGTAAATGCATTTATCTACGTTTAACGGTAAAATTCAAGTAAAACTACATCGTAAAAGTTATTTAAAATGTACACCATTACTTAATATCATGATTTTTCTGGAGTATGCGACAAAGAATTTTTAGTGGTTTTTTATTGTACCGGGTGAAATTTATATTTTATTCTACCGTGATAATATCCGAATAATCCGTATTATATTCAAATTACCTCAAAAAAGGGTAGGTATACATAGAGTCTGTTTCAAATGGTTACAGTGTAGGTAATTAAAAACTCACTTCTACATGAAATAACTTTCTAAATATAATAAATTTTAGTTTGTTAAAACTCAAAGAAATTGTTTGTTAAAATAAATAATTTGTTAAAATTTGAACGAGTTTCGAATTAATCCGAAATTGTGAACTCCTTTAATTCGGAACCGTTTCGACACAATAAAAACTTCTAATGTATAATCCTACCGTTTAATTTGTGACGAAGCAGTAAAACAGCGATTGTATGATCATTCCGTTTATTACGAGTAAATAGTTACGATAGTTACTAATTAGTCAGATTGTTAAAAATTTAAAAATATGTTTATATTATTTCATAATTTTTCAAGTGGAAAGCGCATAATATTTTACTTTTACGCATATATTCGTATAATATTATACGAATAATTATTATTCTATAAAAGAGCGATAATTAGTCCGCGGGGGGAAACGAATATAAAATTATTATTTAACGATAAACTTTGTTATACGGCTTTTTTTTTTTTTTGCAGTTGTAAACTATTTTAATTTTATAATCGAAAATAACTTATACAATAATAATTGTTTGAGTACAGCTCGGTTAAAGTTTTTTTATTTTACGGAATAATTATAGTGGATAATTATTAACTAGCGTCCGACTAAGCATAATGTGAAATCGAAATAAAAAATAAAATGTATTTTGTTTTTAAACGGCTGAGGCGTTAGTCAGGCACCGCGCAATCAAAACAGTCGAGTTAAACTATAATGTCGAAATACATACATAGATGCACACATACATAGATGCACTTATACATACATACATACATACATACATACATACATACATACATACATACATACATATATACATACATGCATACATATTGTATTCAGTAGCCTATTTATAATTTGCTAGGTACCTAAGTATTTTCCGACCATAAAAACCGTTTTTTAAAGAACGGTTGTTCAGATAAAACGTTATCCCAGCACTCAGATTTGGAGGTGTGAAAGCATACCGCGACTGACTGGTGGTGAGCAACTTTTTTGGTTACAGTTTGTAGTATAAAAAACTAAATACATTATAGTGCGTATTTGCGGTATGTACGATGTTTAATAAACGTTTGAATAATAATAATAAAACATAAAAGTTCAAAAATACCTACTCTCTTTCTGTCACTCAATAGATTTATTACACTACCATTACGAACATGAATAAACCGTAAGTACCACGAAGGAAAAGTTTGCCCCTTCTCGAGTTTTTATACAGGTGTGTTACGGTACTAAGTTGGAATAAGATAATTCTAAACGACGTGATTGTCAAAAAACAAAAATGTATGAACATTTTGACAGAAAATTAAACATGGAAAGTACTATTCGAACCCGTGGTTCCAAGTTCTAAAATGCTAGAAGTCTGTCTAAAAATTATTGTGTACAACATTTATTTCGCGCTTTTCTTGTTCAGTGCTCGCGCCTATCTCGAGAATTTGGGAACCGCTGGACTATAGTAAAACACGGGATTATAAATATTTACACATATTTTTAATGGAAATCAAATATTATTCAATTTTTTCATACTCAATAATGTGTGCATACAGTTAAATAAGTTGACTGTCAATATATTTATATATATATATTTGTTTATAAGTCACTACGATAATATTTGTATAATCTTTAGTCGGCGCCTAAAATACAACCATAATATTAAACGCAGTACCAACATATTTGGGGGAAGGTTTTTATGAACATATAAATTAATTATAAGAAATGAATAATTGTACACAAATATTAATTAATAATCGTTGATACGAAAATTATATTGCTTTGTTCGAGAATTTAATCAGAATTCGAAAAAGCAGAAAAAAGATACAATTTTGTCGATAAGAAAGGGGGTTTCGAGCACAGGTTAAGAGTGCTTAGTGTTTCTGTGTTATATTTTTAGTTTAATTTTTCAAAAAAAAATAAAACTTATTGAGGACCGTACAAACGTTCAATGAGTTTCGTTAGAAAACTTTAGGGCCGAAAGATAACGAACGTCGTGGATAGTACTTTTCAAATAGCACGTGCAGTTTTTACAAAAGTCGTCAATATTGTTTTTATAAAAATAATAATAGTAATTATATTAACAAGCTAGTGTTAAAATGTTTGTTCTAAAATCTATAGTTATAATTTTAATTGAGAAAATTCACATTTAATTGTCCATTAATATCCGTATTATTAAGTCCATCGCGTACAATTTTAGTAAAACATGAAAAAATGGAAATTTGGGATTTATAGGAAAAAAAAATATTCATATTTGTACGCAACAATAAATTAATGCTAACGAAAAACGATTTTGAGCGAATGTCGGTTAATCATGTGTTAATACATTTTTTAATTTCAAAATTCGTGAAACTACAAAGGAAATTCAAACAATAAATGTCTCTTATCGATTTTTTTTTTTTTGGGGGGGGGAGAAGGTGGGGAGGGGGATTGAAGCAAGTTTTCTAGTAGAAAAGCTATAACAATCAAACACAACGAAACATACGCATCGCATTAAAAACCTATACATTCCGTACACTACGGTCAGAATCTAAATCATACCAACCAATAACATCGTTATAATCTTAATAATTATTGTCAGTATACGATTTTATATAGGTTTCCCTGCGATTTCGTTAATGCGGTTTTAAATAATTTGATCTTGCGCATAAAAAACTATCGCACGCGTAGAAAGGAATAATGATTATAAAAGAGGCACGAATATATATACATATACATTATAATTATTATATATTTTACAACTTGAAATATAATGATCGCCGCTGCAAGCGAATATAATAGTATTTCCATTCGTTTTATTTTTTCGAACAGGAAATTAAAAAAATAAAAAAAAAATACTCGTGTATCATCATCGCCGCGATACTCTCGCGCGATTAATATTTATTTTTGCACCCGTACAATATAAAAGGGTGGAAATTTAATCAATTCCGATTATTTCGGATAACGCGCGCGTAAACGATAAAAACACATCACAATTGTATACTTGTTGTACAACCGTATATTATATTTGTACAGAGGCACCAGTCGGTTTTACAGAATATTGTTCCGTATACCGCCGCCGTATCCATTCTGTTTGAATAATAATTATAATCATTATATGATATGATATTTAAGTCCTACAGTAGTTATATATATACTATTATCATGTCGTGATTTTGTTAAATTTTCGCAAGTCTCGAGTAATGTTGTTGTTTTCATAATAGTATACACCTCGACAGGTTTCATAATAATAATTGAACCATATATGTGAGAAACGATACAACGCCAGTAGAGTATTATTGAAATATGAGTAAAAGTGTATAGAATATGTTTTCCGTGCATAAAATATGTGACCAGACTTATCTGTGAAAACTTCAAAAAAAAAAAAAATTAAAATAATATTTCATTTGAAGAAGGTTGCATCACTCTAAAATCATTTTATTGCAATAATCTATTTTTTGTCGTATCATCAGTATAGAAAGGTAAAATGATTATAGGTAAACATTCCTGATAGAGTTGACTCTGTTTATTTGAGAATAAATATAAGTCTAGTCTATGGCGAAAAAACTAACTGTAAACTTTATATAGTGTAGTTTGGCCACGCAGGTACAATAAACATGTTTAAAACCATTAACATAGTATATTGTTTTATTATCATTGATTACATTTTTAATACAATAACCAGGGATCTTTAACTTTCAAATAGTTTTTAGCCCCTTCTGAACATTCGCATAATTTGGTAATGTCGGCTTGTTATACCCGTCCCTAAAATTGATATTAGGTATTTTGTTAAGATAGAGATCTGTAAAATAACAATCCTAATTCCTGCAGGCTGCTTACTTTGGACTGATCATGTATTGTTTTTAACTTTTAGTTTATTATTCGTTTAAATATATTGACCGCTTGACATAATATTATTATTGCTTTAGTTATTAATGTATTAATAACATCAAATGGAAAATTAAAAAAGTTGTTTCAATTAAAATCCCACTTATATTAGGTTCGTACAAAATAATGTGTAAATACAGTTAGTTAATATTTGACCATTATTTAATTAAATCGATTCGTCATTTGCAATAAGACTATCCTACTGTACATTTAAATAAAACAATTATAATCATGAAAATGTTAAAGAAATTACGGTACTCGTAATAAATTTTTTTATTTAATTTTATCGTATTTGACTACACTAGTATATATTTTCTTTTTAATGTTTTTTAAAACATTTTTCTGGACATATTGAGGAAAGGCAAAAGGTAAATTACCCTTCTTATACTTTCTTAATGTTATAAACAGACTAAAATATCATGCAATTATGCAATATTTGAAATTTTATCTACCTAAAACTATATTTTTGTTTGCAAAGCTTTGAGTCATCGATTAGTCGTTGGCCACTTCGATATAGTGAAATGTTTATTTTAGTTTTCCGTACTTTCGGATCATTTTTTACGGGAATGTATTTCAACCGTTTTCGGCAATAATTTTTTAAAATATTATTTGTTGATATCCCAAGCTTTGCACATTGTAATAGTATTATTATGATGTACCTATACGCTGTGTGGTGATCGATAGCAAATCATTTTCGTTTATTTTTATTTACCGCCTTCGCCGTCGTTTCCCCTATCCTCGGCATCGGTTAACGTACACACCTTCGCCCCGTACACCCATAACGGACGAGGGTAGACGATAGACGACCCGGACAACGTCATCACGTGCCCACGGAGGACGTTTTTCTATTTCCCTGCAACCGACAGCCGCTGATATACGAGCACCTGTTTGAGGGTTATTTTTCCGCTCTTATTTATTTTGTCCCGTGAACACGTCCACGCAAATAAACGGAAACGGTATTTTTACGACGACGACGTATTATAAGATTTATACATATATATATATATTCCATTGGGTACATATATAATATGTATATACATATTATAATATACTTATTATTATAATATATAGCTCACCCGTCGAGCCGCGTCCGTACAAACGCGGGTCGAAAAAGGACGTCGTATTTTCTCTCGCGAAACGATCCCGTTATTCCGATTGGATTGCAGTTCCTGCTATATAATATTTATTATGGAATAAAATTATCTGGTCTGCAGAGTCCGGCGTTAAAAAAGTCTCATCTGTCGTCAACGATCTGAACCCATCTGGATTCGACCTCTTCTGACCACTGTGGACAACGGTAAACACATTTTTTGCGTTTTGAATCGTGTACGACAAACAGACAAATGCATGGTTGCAGAATGCTCAAATATTTAAATCAGTGAAACAGGAAAAATTCACGATGCGCCTATTCAGATCATAATATAATTGTTTTATTTTTATCAGGTACTATACAAGTACAAAACCATAACATATTATATATTTTTAAAAATGTACGCCACATAAAATTGTCTTTCCTATCAAAACGCACAAGTATAAACTATAATAATTAGAGAATTTTACGGTATAAAAATGAACTACGAAAATTAATATATATGATTTTTAAGGCTAAAATCTGATATTGGTTACTGGCTAATACGTGTATAGTAGCAAATTAACTCGATAAATTAAATAAATTGATACCAGTATTATAAGTCAAAACTAAAATTTAGAGAATAAAACGTATCAATATTAAAAACTAATTTTGTTGTTTTAGTTTTATAACCCTGCTTAAAACTGGTAAAAAAAAAAATCGTATAAAATTAAACAAATGAGATCTTATATATTTTGTACATTGTTATTATATTATCATTATACTTAATAAATGTGTGTATCTGTTTAAATTGATGATTTACTGTAAATATATATAATTTGTTAAATTATTTAATATACTCGTGAATTTTCCTCTCCCCACAAAAAAAGAAGGGAAATTGTATCACAAGTAGATTATTAAATATAAATTTTATTATTTCTCTTTTGAACGTTTAATAATTTTGTTTTATTTATATATAACAGTTGTTGTCATATGTCGGTTTATTCACGGTTATGGATTCTTTATGTTCAAAAAGCTTCGATACAGATTTTGTCTAGAAAAAAACTGATAAACTAAATTTTAAATATAATTGTAGAATATGATGATGGTTAACTAAAAATGTAACTTCTCCCCCCTCAAAAAAAAAGGTACGAGTATTGTTTGACACGAATCCTAAGTTGCTTTGTAATAACCGTCAAATGTAGTAAGTATAAACGACATGACTTGTGGCACGAAAGTTATATTAGGGTTACGAGTTCCAGACACTTGGCATTCGCACATTATTTGATACACTTCGTCGTCTAAATTAGTCTTCTAAATGCGAGGTCGACCTTTAAGCACCACTTCAATAATATTGTATATTACAGTATACGTCGTAACTCCGTGCTGTTTAGAACCATCGTTTTAAAAATTCAGTTAAAACTCAGCGTAGAATAGGCATTGATCTATAAACTTTCCTAGTTAGTTCGAGCGTCTTATAAGTCTAGAATATATATATAAAAATAAATATTTGGATATGGCTTGAAAACGATCTGCGGTTTCGGATGAGTTTTGAAAATCCGGAGCGTTCGAATTTTTAAATTCCAATTTCTATTATTTTCTTAGACTACTAAACAGTTAAATTTTTGATTTTTTTTTTTTTTATTTTATCGATTTCTTGACTCGTAAGGTTACACAAGGAAAAATAATATTTTAGTTACTGTTTTCAGAGTAACTTGCGTTTTAAAAATAGCTTGCACTCATAATAGGTTCTTTTATTTGTTACCAATGATTTATCGTTGCTTTCATTGCGTGCTTTTATTGAAGTTTAAACTTAATAGTTGTACACTACCAACGCTTTCCACATACAAAAATGGCCGACCCACAGCGCGAAGTATGTCCGGCTCTTTTTTTTATTTTTGTTCTATTTTTAAATTTTTCATTCAAATGAGACCAAAATTGATTTTGTTCGTGAATTTATGTTCAATCGTTATTGTCGAAAATAATTACCTCGAATAATGGCGGGAAAAGGAAGGACCCAAAATAAATGGAATGGATACGATAGAAAAAAAAAGGGGGATACTTACATTATATTGTAGCCATGAGGTATATAAATGATGGGTACGATGTGATATAGAGAAAAGCTAAATAAATTAAACGTCTGACCCAGAATTAAAGAGATAGTGATAATGAGATAAATGGGATAAGAACAAAGACATGGCGGTAACACAATAATGTAATTTATTTGCAGTAAATACATAAAATATGTAATACTTTTACGCGATAGTCTTTGGAAATAAAACTATATAAACTTAATGTTCGATCCGTTGTTCGTTGTATTCGTGAAAAACCTATAGTTTTTTTTTAAAAAAATAATGATCTATAGTCATATTATAATAATGTTTTAGACTGGTAAATAATGAAGGGTTGGTACATTTAATGCACTAAAAAAATGACGAAATATGCACAGGTAGTAACGAAAAAACAATTCTGAGTGAAATTCCTTTGTCAACAATATATATATATATGTATATATATAGTATATTTTGGTAAAATGTTTATAATAATGTGCATTTCCATGACAAAAATGAATGTTTAAAAAAGATTAAAATAATAAAAACCAATGGCTACCTTATTCTTAATCTTTCAATCTTTTTTATCCCAAAAGAACCAGGTCTCCACGTTATCTCGAATATTAATGACGATTCCAAAAAAATAACCTCTATAAAGTTCCACCTAGAGAACATTTCCTTAAGGAAAATGTGTTATACATGATAATTGAAGTAAGCTTTTTGTTAGAAAAAAGGTTCACATAAAAAAAAAATAACAATAATAAAGATCGTTGTAAAAGCAATGCATTCTTCGCTACACTTAGAATCTAAAAAAAAATATTCTAATTGTACCTACAGTAGATATAATATATTATAAATATTTGAATTACCTAAGAAAAGTTCGTTTTGGATATTGTACAAAGACAGTTTATTTTAAATTTTAATCTACGAACTACGTATATTGGCTAATAGAAATAAGGTACTTGAGTTCATAAAAAAAAAAAAAAACATGACTACTATTTAAAAACATACAATAAGACGCAACCTATAAAAAATAATATCCTTATCCTAATACAATAAGATAAAATAAATATACTGTGAGGAAAGTATAGTATCGACGCGTTAAGTCAAAACTTCAAACTGAATATTTTCGTATTATAAATACGATTATAATATTTCGTCGTATTTTTAAACAGTTCGAATAAAATTAAAGGGAATTGCCAAAGTTTCAGGGATCTAAGGCTGTGGCGGGACATGGTAGATGTTGTATGGTTTTTCGAGTTCCTGTGTTAATAAAAGTTCGGGGGGTTAAACGCATATTTTTCATACGAACCTGCTAGTGGCACTATGCCAAAGGTTATAAAATTATATAGCGAACCGTGATATTTACATACACTTTTACGTTTAAACTTTTCACAGTATTATAAATACAACGGATTTTTAGGTTTTTTGTTTTTTTAATAATTTGTGATATTTAATTTTTTTTTTTCATACTTCTTTGAGTAATTATATTTCCAGTGAGAAACATAATGTAGTCATATTACTAAATTACTCGTTCCTTTAGTACACAGACAAACACACTAGAGATAGAAAAAAAAGTTCTTAATCAATTTTACCCCGAGTACACAATATCGACATTTTTACAAATGTTCAGAAGAACGAAATAATAACCAATTCAAATTCTCATTCCACGTTAAATTATAATAGTTCTCGTTTATCCTTCATCCCTTTTATAAATATATATATGTATCAATTTTAACATCTTGACGGTTTTAAAATAGCATTAAAAGTTTCGGACTGCTTTATTCTCTTAATAAAAAAAAATTAAAAAACACTCCGAAAAAATCGTAATGTATAGATATCAGACACGCTTGTATTTTGATATTCACATTGTCTGGAGTTCAAATTTCTCATAGGTTACAATAAATATATTATAAGACAAGTAAAAAAATTCACCGCGAAATTGTCTGTAAAAATACCAAACGACCGGTCATTCGTTATGTGACTGATTACCTACAAATATATAAATACGTTATTTTACTTTCCAAGGGTCGGTCACGGCCGCAGTTTTGTTTTTATAATGGATATAATTCAATATATATAATTATGTTTTACTATACAGGTATTATATTTTAAAGTGATTGATACGGGTCGCAAATAATATTGCATTGAAAAATGAAAATATATCATAACAGTGCGAAACAATATATTCGTATATTCGATGGCCGATTTTAATCGTTTATTTTTCGATGGCAGCTGTGACTGCTTATAATAATATAGTCAAAAGCGGATTATTGGAATATATTTTCATTGGAAAAAAAAAAAAAATTGTTGATTGGTGAGTCGCTGTACTGTTTTAGAAGTGAAGTTAGAATAGATGATACAAAAGCGTCATTTATTTATATTTTTACGCAATGATAAACCATTGCTCACAGAAAAGGATTCTGAGCAAAGTCGTATTTTATCCCTTTTCGATAATAAAAAAATCCACGAAAATCAATTGGCTGCAATATAGTAACTAAAAACAATTGGGTCATTTTACTCGAAATCCCGAACCTTTAGTCTTTTGTTTTTTTTGTTTATAATTAATGCGTTGGCTACAAAATAAAAACCCTACCCCCTCAATTTCAAAATATAATTCATTTATACGATAAACGAATCTTTCTAATTTTATTTTCACCTATAGTATAACTATTCACGTTACAATATTTTACCCATGTTGCTGCAGACAACACGGGCAGCCACTATACTTGTCAAGAAGACCGTCACAGGACAAAGGCCCGACCTGAATCGATGGATTCGATCGCCGTTTTCCAAGACGAGGCGGATATTTTGGAGGTGTCGACTATTCACTCTGTCTCCGGGGTTTACGTGCATGTGGTGGTAGGCCTGTTATCAATTCCGATTGTATATACTATATTATACACACCGGAGATACATATACACACTATATGCGAAACGGACGCACGGATGTCCATATCCGTGAGACAATAGGCGTTCCGGTATTTATGGTGACGTATATAACACGAATTGACGGCTGACAAAAAAATCATTGGGCTCGACCGCCATCCAAGAGAAATATTAATACCATATGTTTTAACGAAATAATTCATAAAGATTACAAATATTTTGATGCGTGATTGTTTTACCGATAGAAAAAATGCCCGTTAATTGTAGTACTCCTTCACTAGAGCCGAAGACTAGCTGATATACTATACTACTTACAAAAAATGGTGACATTGGATAAACGAAATAGTCGGAGTGTGGTCTAATAGTTTAAACTACCAAAATGCGTACTCTTATTAACATCATGGTAATGTTATCCACCTGATATAATATAAGGGGAGAAGGTCTATAGACGTGATCAAACCTAAAAAATTATATTTTGAAATTCATACTGAAATTCAACTCAACTTTGATCACTTCAATTCACCTATAAAACCACTGTAATTCTCAAGATTGAGCTCATATTTTGGTCTAAAGAAGGCAGCTGAAAATTTCTAAAAGTAGGAGGTAATAGATAAATGTAATATTATATAATATTATAAGTTTTATATCATAATTAAGTTGTGTACCGACTTCGTTGTCAATTGACATTTTTATTATTATTATTATTTTATTTTTTAATCTCTTAATTTATTTCAGGGAAACTGCAGATTAACGTCATTCCGATTGGTTTAAACCATGAATTAAAATATGCTGTTCATTCAGTCGTTTACGGTAAATACCAGCTAATCACACGTGGAACGAATATTGACCTGTAACTTGCACTACGATGTTAATGAATATTTAATTTTATTATTCATCACAGCTAATGTTTATTTAAATCATTTTCACATTATCAATGCTCTCTCCCAGCGGCAGCACTAGCAATACCGTAAATCCTAACACTTTAAAACCTTGGAATATTATGATAATACGTAGATCAATATAAATAATTAAAACGGATACGGCACGATAAATACATAGAATTTTTGGACAATTTAACTTTAAAAAAAATTAGGTATATAAATATAATAGCACTCGCGTCTGTGTTTAACTGCCCTATTTGATGGAGTTACGAGGTTATCCAGATATATATAAAAATGTTGAAAATCACAAAAAATCAACCATAAAAAAAAAGAAACGGCTTAGTAAATTTACCGTGACGACTACGAAGTATCACATTCACGAGCTGTAATATTTCATGTTTCAAAATCATTGTTTTACTGAGTACCTATAATAATATTATTATACCGCATTACATCGTTTAAATGGTCCTCAGTAAAACCACAATTGTATGCCCTTCGTAAGCCGATTTCACGATTTTATTATCATCATGGTTTTATTTATCTTATGGATGTGATATATGTTGTATAATACGTTTCACCGTGATAATATCGCCTAAATATTCTAAAAATAGATACATTGTTAATACGGTCTATATGTCTTAGTTTGGAAGTTTATAAAAACATTTATTACACGTACAATCTTAAAGTTAATTATAAGTACTAATTTTTAGATTGTTAGTAGAACGAAGAAGAACTATATATTATGATTTTACTAAGATGTGTTTTTTTTCTTATTTTGTAAAAACGCTAAAAAAAAACTTTCACATGCCGTAAACTTTTAAGATTTGGATTTTCTATCCAGCGGTACCCAATTCATATGTCTAAAATTCGAATAGTTAATGTACATTTTAAGTAACACATAGAAAAAATAAAACAGACTGTCCCAATTAGAAATGTTATGAACAAAAAAATAAACAAAATTAGTAGTAATTAATGTAGTCATAAACATATAGTTTTTCAAAAAACCAAGTACAGATTAATAGGTTAAAAAAAAATAATTCAATAGAGTAAATTAAATGTTATAATAAGTTTACTCGATCAACATCGCGGAAGAAAGTCTTATCTTTGAGCGGGGTAAGGGGGGACTATATATAACATTGCTAAAAGAAATTCATACGGGGTCACACGGTAATTAGTCGTGTAAAACTCTTCAACGTCCGGAAGAGGCGTTTAAATCAATTTATTAGAAAGGAGGGGAAAAGGCCGGAAGACCGGAATTTCCGCCTACATGGCGTAACAGTTAATAGTACATACACCTGCCTACTCGATTTTCGAGTAGATTGACTTTCCTCTCACGCCATTCGCCGTCGCCATCGCTACCGCGGTGCATTCGGAGACTGTGTTTTAGATTAATGGTGACCGATATGTGATAATGATATTATTCAATGACGTATCGCGAGAAACAATCGGAGATTTATAAATATATAGGTTATTTTTTTCCAGTGTCTCAAAACGTCTTTCCTCCACGTTCGACTGACATTTAAAAACGTGACAGTCTGCACGGACGATAGACATCATAATATGTGTTCGCTGTATAAATAGCCACTGAAAAGTAGGTTAAGTCTAAAACTATCACACGATAAACAGTCCGATGCGCTGTCATATGACAGACTACAATAATGTTGACCACACTGTGACTTCAGTGAAGAATGACAATAATGATGTTGGCAGTTTATATGTATTACTTAGGCGGTTAAAGATGAAACAGAAAACCAGTTCTAATATTTGCGAGTCGTACTAAAGAAAAAACATATCAAAACATCGTTAATAAAATAAAATCTTATTTAATAAACACCGGCTAAGATATTATTTTGGATTTTATTTTTTTATATCTTTAAAAATGCAATTTTTTTTAAAAAAAATTGCTATTTATGTTAGGCGAACTACTGAGATAATGTCGATGTGCCGCTTAAATTTTGGGCCAGACGTGATGTGAGTATATTTGAAAATAAATTCATGTTTAAAAAAAGCTGTCATAGGATAATTGGGATGGGTGCAGCCACTGTTGTTGGTGAGAAGTTGGGAAGGTAGGATACAGAACGGAATTTAATGTATATCTGTAGGCAACGATAAACCATTGCTTACGAAAATAATGATTCTGAGTGGAGTTCAGTTGATAGTGATGCTTTGTCAACAATATATAATATAGCATATGAAAATGCCGTGATATATTTTTTTTTTTTTAACATACAAACATTTTGTACATTGCCCGTTTTTCCTCCTTTTTTTTGGTTTTTCACTTTTGACGAGAAAACTTTTGAGAAAATCGAAAAATGACCTCTTTAAAGTACCTCCCCAACAAGATTTAATTTCAGAAAAGATGCTACACATGATAATTCGGAGCAATATCTCTGGTAAAAAAGCTGCGCACAGAAAAATAAAACAACTTTCTTTGTAAAACCATAAGCTTCTTTTGTCCACTCAGAATCTAATACGATTAACCATCTATAACCTCGTAACAATTTTAGACGTAATTTTGGGCCAGTAAATATGTAAATCGGCCGCATAGAAGTGAAAATCTCGGTAAGCCGATACATACCAATTCGGCCCTGTCAGTACCACAAAACACTTGGAAATTTTTCCAGCGCTACTTTATATGAAATGGCTATTGACATTTTCAGCATATCACCTCCTAGGTCCTATTATTTATTGTTTGATTTTTGTTTATTTTCGAATTACCAAGACAACAAGAGGGGAAAACATGACCAATATAACGCCGCTCGTAATCGTTTTATCGTTGCATTAATCAGTATATAAACTCAATTATTCAGTATATCATATACCTACCCAAATATTCACCTGGAACAGTTATCTACCGGAGAACAGTATCAACTTTTTTTTTTTTGTTTGTCTGCGACCATTTTCTCTCAACGAATTGTTCAACAGAAATTTACTACACGTAACGAAATATAAGACTAATAAAGTATTTTATATTTTTTTTATTTTTATTTAAAATCAATAGATTATTAGGCCTCGCTGAGAAAAACTCATAAGGAAGCCTAGGAGTTATCTTAGTCTACAAATATTTTAAATTAAATCACACATTAATTTTGAATCAATAACTAATTTACAAAAGTACATTATTAAGCATGTTATTTAACATACACAATAATTTTTTCTTTTCATATTCATATCGGATCTATTGATATATATTTTTTGAATATGGGTAAAGACATAATGTCTACCTCCCTGCGCATTAAATTTAATATTTGGGTTCCAGAGAACTCAAAGCCCTTTTGCCATCTTGTTTTTTCAGCCAGTTTAATGAGTAGTTATTAACTGCATATTTAATGTAGACGTTATGCTTTATGGGAGATAAAAGGTTATGATTTTTTAGATACATAGTGCTTTTTATATAATTGATTTATATTAAGGACATTAAATTGTTCAAATAGATTTTTGGTTGGGTACCTCCTATTTTTTTTTATTCGCAGCTCTAATTATTGTATTTTGGCATTTTTTTAACTGGATGAGAGAATTATCGTAAGCTCCACCCTCACCAATTATACCATACGGAATAAATTATTAAATTAATGTTAAATACACAATTCTTATATGTCTTTGAAAAGTAATATATCACGTAATTGTTTCATTATGCATATAATTTTTCTTAATTTAATTATGCATCTTTCATATTATGTCAGAACACATTTCAATACCCAAATATTTACAGTTTTTCAATGATTACTGATTTACATTGACATGTTATATTCATTGTTATACAATTGTTTTCGTGAATTTTTACATCACTAATGGTTGGTAGTATTGTGTTTTGACAGTGAGTAAAGTAAAAAAGCTGATTTATTGAAGTTAAGAAATAAACTATTTTTACTTAGCTAATGGTCAATGGAATTTAAATCATCTTTAATATTTGTTAATACTTCATTTCAAAAATTACCAATTCGGATCAAAACAGTATCATCGGCGTAACATATTATTTAGCTTTTTAATTTTATATCGTTTAGAAGAATATTGAAAAGAATCGGTGATAGCGTTGTACCTTGTGGTACACCACATTTTATTATTCGTTCATTGGAAAAAGTGTAATAAAGATTAATTTTGTTACTTGAGGTATAGTTTGGTCAGTGTTTTTATTTGATCTAAAACCGAATTGATTCTTTAATAATAAATTGTTCGTTTCTAGGTAAAATATTAATCGTGATTTAATTATTTTTTCACAAAATTGTTGTCATATTTGAGATAACTGATACAGGATGAAAATTATTGAGCAATGAGGTAGAACCTTTTTTGTGTATGAATGTTATTACTGCTGTTTTAAAACTAGTATGGATACATTTTGTTTGATGGGGCAATGTTTCGTGTCGCTCCGTGCATTGTGCGACAATATTATTAAATAATACTATTTTCTACGGTATTACATTGATTAATTTCGGATTGGGTATCGCGTGTCATGACCGTATCGACTTCTGCCCGAAACTCGAATGTCCGTTCGTGTTCAAAAAATGTCCTCGGTCAACGTGGGTTTCGGCTCAGGGGACAGCAGAGCGAAGAAACGACCATCGCGGGGAACGTTAGGTCGTATAGTACATCGAGAACACAAACGACAACGAAGAGATTAATAAAACTATGAGCCAGTCGACTTTAGCGTCCAATTTATTTATTGAATTTTAGGAATTATTTCAATTTCCTGGGCATTTAGTTATACATTATTATTAATATCTAAGCAAGTACTCACAACCCCAGTACTTGGAGTGTACAAATTTAGAAAGTACGAATCAAGGTAATACAAATTTGGACTGTGCAATTGTGAAATGTAAAATGTCGAAATCCGTAAAAATCTGGATTTTACAAAATTAAATCTAGATATTACAATACTGGATGGTACAAAACTGGATCACACATAATATAATATGTATATCCATTCAAAGGGATATGTGTAGACCATAAATATTGTATAATTATAATTTTAAGGAATAAATTCTGAAACCTTACATTTTTAAAACTTATCTAACCGTCTTAAAACCACCCCTTCTCTTTCACAAATTATTTGGGTCTATGCTTGAATACAAAAAATACTATTTCTGAAACTGAACTATAAAAAATAATTGATTCGACTTATCAATAATTATAAAAAACACTCCAAAATAGGTATAAAACACATACTTCATAAATTAATAAATTATATAAGAATAATATTTATGGCCTACTCATACCCCTTAAATATAATATATTATATTATGTTACGGGTAATGGTGAAAAATAAACTAAATATTTATACTTTTTTGTATGTGAAAACCAATTTTGTACTAGGAATTAGGCTTAGTTTTATTATATTAGCCTGTCATCAAACTTAAAAATAAAAACATTATCTGTTTTGTACATTTTTTGTTCCCCAATATTTAAATTTTCGAGCGAGTTACGAATATGACGTTAAATAATACAACAGAAAAATCATTTAATCTGGTTTAAAAATTAAAATATCGAAAAAACACAGACAATGTTTGATAAAATGCCATTACACTCTAATAATGTAACAACAGTACAGAATAGGTTGTAAAAGACGACATTAACAGTAACATATATATATATGCGTGTGTGTGTGAGTTGTACCGTCCAGATTTTCAGATTCCCGATTTTTACGTGCTCCTGTTTATATTTTATACCACTATTCGGTTAACGGCTGGAAGGCTAAACGCTAAAGGATTTGACGATTGAATCCCGCGGTTTAATGTCCGCCGGAAGGTCTGTTTTTACTACGAAGATTTTATAAATCCGTGTCACGCGTTTTCGTCCCGCGTTATAACGTCGTAATAACAAATTCAACAGTAAATCCGTTTTGGTTAAACTACGTGGGTAATAACATTTTAACCCGAAACACTATCGTGCCGCCGCCACTGTAATAATATCGCTGTGAGCCTGAGCAACATTTAAGAATACGCCCATACGAAACGTCTCGCTTTAATATTCAATTAACCGAGTGCTTTCGACAATCGCGATCGCCGCGATCACAACGACGTTTCTCGTATCACCCGATAACAGCGAATTCTATACCGGCAATTATTAATGTAACCATATAAATATTGACGACCACAGTGGTCTACTCGTGGTATGTAATACATCGGATTTTGAAAAAAAAAAAAAAAAAAAAAATTGTACAACATTCATAAAAAGTTATGTATATACTTTCTCGTTAGACTTTTACGCCTAGTCGCGCGAGCGACGGCTTTTGCGCCCGTCTTAATAAGCCGCCCGGTAATCTATTAGCGGGACCTTTAATAATATACCGAGTCCATTAATATTTTCAGCATCGGCAACGACGACGACGGTCGTTTAATTGCATTATGCAGTGTCGGCAGACGGGTTTTTGTTTTTATTACGCGGCAAGTTTTGACGACGGGCGGCCGCCCGGCCAAAAGTTTCGCCCCGGACTAAATGCGCAACCATATTATTATAATAATAATAATAATAATGATAATATACAAAACAAGTAATAGGCTTACGACTATATACCCTTGTCGTGCCTTGTCGAGCGCCTTTAGCCGGCGACGAAATATATCCACTGTCGCGGACCAGTAAAATAATATATATATATATATAAAGGTATATCCACGCGTATTATGTGTACGTAACATTATTATTATATACTAGCCCCCACGGATTTAAAAACGTTTTAAACAAAAGCCAAAATCGTCCCGCAAAAACATTTTGACCTCATATAACATACTTAAAAAAAAAAAAAAAAATCACGCAAATACGCATAAGTCACTTTTGAAATATCCGTTAAATCTAATGATCATCGCGTACTAGATTTTGAGAAATTCCATTCCGTCTTAGAAAAAAATTACAGTTTTCGCAATTAAATCTATGCGTTTGATTTAAAATAGTATTTATATATATATTTTTTTAAATTTAAATATAAGCGTAGACCAAAGTTTTTACTTTATACAGTTTACACTATACGATTCGCCGAGCATTATTATTTTCCAATTAAAAAAAAAAAAAAAAACCCACTCGAAACCAATGTACGCGGTAAATATTTCAATTCTGCAGTTGTTTATTTCTTTTTTTATTATTCTTTTTTTCTAAAACTTTCTAACGAACTTTTGTAGGGAGAATTAAAATAACAACCTGTTACCAAACTCGAAATATTTCCCGTATAAATCCAACCCATAGGGGATTTAAACAAAACTTTTTGAGCTTTTTTTTTGGTTTTATATCCAAAACTAGTTTTTTACGTAGAAATAAATGTTATAATTCAGTAATATAGTTTTTTCTTACTACACATAAAATATAAACATGCATACCTATACAGGGTGTCCTACAGTAATATCCTTATGCTGCAACTCTGCATTGCATTACGAAATCAGAAATTCTTAAAACATGTAATGTTTTAACTTCGTTGAATATAACTCGTATCTAAACCATAATATTTAATTTTAAAACGACGACAAATTGGATTAGAAATTCATATAAAATGAAATTCGATAATATTTACCGGTATACAATTATATTGTACGATTATTTCACTGTCATTATGTCTCGATAGGGGTACGAAAAAAAAAATCGATTGTATAGAATTCATCAAATAAATATTATTTCCATGATATATTGTGATATGTTTTTCCGTAATTTCATTGAGAAAACTTCTCTGGTAAATTAACAAGGTTCCTGCCTACATTTGTATTTTGTACGTTTATCTGTTTCGTGCTGCTTGTGTTTATTTTTGGGTTCGTCGGAAAAGATAGGTTTTCGAAAGGACGGGTGTTGTTTTCTTTTAGTCAACCGTTAAAATTGCGTTTTTTTTTTACTCTCAACGTTATAATATCTCGATGGCAAACCTAAATAAATATTATCTGGAGGACAACAAAAAAAACCCGTATCAATCATAATATTATATAGTGTTGGGTATTTCTAGAAGAATTGCACAGTCGAAAAGAAATTAGTATAGGTATAGTACAGTAGTTCCCAAACTTTTTTTTCGGTGGTGCTTTTTTTTTGAACTAAATTTACGGTGTTCATCCATGAATACCATATACATAAAAAGTCAACACTAATTTAGTGTCAGTTTTTATAATTATTTTATTGAATATAATTCAATATAAGCATTTTAAGTATGCAGCCAACTTAATAAATTTATATTATAAGATTCAATTTGAAATTAACAAAAATTAAAAAAAAAAATAACAATAAGTTATATATCATTTTTTATGAATTACAGTGCACCTGGAAAGTGCTCGCAACGTTCTTAGGCTACTGTGGTGCACAGTTTAGGAACCGCTGGTATAGTACAATTTCTATTATACACTAACCTATTTCTTCTGTATACAGCATACTTATTATCAGTAATTACATAAAATTAATTTTGATGTACAACAATATATATTATACATTATACCCGTACAATATTATACAGAGTGCTGGGGATTCCAGTGACGGATTAAGTAATTTAACAATTATAAGTAGAAATAAATTCTTTACCTTTACATTATCATAAGTTCTTTATTTTGTTTAAACCAAAAAAATATATGACTAATTAAATGATTAGAAAAATATATAGCTGACTCAGAAATTTTTTTGGTAATTTAAACTACCTATAGATACAATATTTTCTGTATTCTCTAGAAAGAAGGCATTCTCCGACAAAAAAGATGAGTAAATTATTACTTTTGGTAATAAATCTTTAGGGTTTTATGTCAATTTTCAAAACACGTATATGAAATCATCAGTATCATAAGATATCGAAAAAAAACTCCAGAAAAAAATTGCCACCTAGTCAAAAAAAAAAGTCAATCCATTTATATCGTCTTTTTTACGAGTGAGAAATGTTGACATCACTACGCTTAGCCCCTTAATTACTTCATTCACCTGATTGTAAGTGAACCTGACGTTAGGTGATTATTTAATTATGAACTCACTGTTCATCGGTACAAACTTGTTTTATCAGTCACTATAAAACAATCATATTACAGTATATTTCTGAAAATGTATCTTTATTCCGTATACTATTAAATAACACAATTTCGAATTTCAAACTTAAATTTAAAAATGTTGATACTCAGAATACCAATAGGTAACGTATATAAAGTTTATGAGTTGTTACACGGTTTACAAATAAACGTAGTCAGAGGAGTCCTGAGTGGAGAAGGGTTATCAATGTTATCTAAACACGGATACGAAATTTATTACGCACAATTCCCTGTTTTAATTCATAAACGGTACCTAAATATATTATATTATCTTCATTATATTTTACGAGTATAGTGTATCGGTCTAATGTACGCGTATCGACAATTTAAGTAAAAATATACATATTTTTACTACTTGAAAATAAAAAAATCAACGTGTTTATAATAATCTTCAATTTATGTATTTATGGTCTAAGAGAATCATATACCATAGAAGATTTCGAATTCCTCAGAGAGAAAAGACGTCGCTGTTCGAACCGACAACGTTATAATATATTTATATTTTTCCCGTGTCAACCATTAAAAAATATATTATAGCACAGTCTCACAAGCTCGGGTATAGTGCATTTACGTAAGCGTTATTTTGGAGGGGGAAAAACCGTATCAATCACATTTTAGTTGTCATAATAATATAATATTTCGTTTTCTGAATATTGTATTATATATTATGTATGTATATTAAAGGTATTTTATCCATATTATACACATAATATGGTTGTATGACGGAAGAGAACGCTGGATATATACCACAGTGGTTAGTAGTGGTCATATAGGCTAGGGTTTCCGGGAAATTGATAATGATAAATGATAAATATGTTGCTTTCGGTAATTATTTTAAAATATCAATGTACGAGAATGTTGATTATTAGTGAATGGCACGAGATAATTATTATTCATTGTGGAATTATTCAATTGTCACGAAAATATACTATATTCGAATGTAATATTCGATAGTTCATTTAATTTATCGAAAAATATCGAAAGTATTCAGAATAATTGCCTATCACAAAAAATTATTGAATATAGGTACTTCGATTCGATAACCATTGTAACTCGTAATTAATACAGTTAGTTATTTATTATACTATTGTAGGGTTCTTTTCGGTCAAACGTGAGAACGATCATAGACATATTACTTAAATAAACTGCGCATTATTTATCCCCAGTCTATTACAAGATTCGGCCAAAATGTGGTCAACAAAAAAAAAGGTATTGTAAAATAAAGAAACAATTTGTTCACGTTTTACCCATACAAATCATAAATTACCACTAAGAATTCGTATTTAGCTTAGATAATGTAATTTATAGTATCAATTGTGATAAATAAATGGTTTTTGTGGGAAAAACAAGAAATGTTTAATTTTTTCTTCAACAATAATTGTCATTGCTTATTATATGTTATCTAAGTGAATTTCTTAGTAGATTTAGTTAATACGAGAACAATAGCATATAATATGGTTAAATATTTTTATTATATCTGTACGATTTGTCACGTAAATTAACACTAAAAATCTACTCGTCTATACGATTTGTGTGTACAATGCGAATGGAGAGATATGAATATTTTTCAGTAAGGGACGTAATTTTTTTTTATTTTTTGTCAAGCGATGGAAAACATCTCACACGTGTAGAATATGTACGCATACACGGTTGTAAGTGAAACGCCCAGCATTAGTACGTCCTAGGACTTATAGTCGGACTGACAAACTGATCCCATCGGACGTCCTCACGCCGGAAACGCAATAAATCAACTATATAACGCCCGTACACATATTATAGCAAAGCCGCCCAAAACGGACGTGGCTGTGATGGTCGGCGGCGTTGGGTTTTTTTTTTTTGTGCATAGGACCTAGTTGTTACTGCATCGATCAATCAAATTTGGCTTCGTCAGATTCCCCGCTCTTTCGCGTTATCTATCACTCGTTCACCTCGCCACACCCCACGAACCAACGTCGACGGCTTCTAATCATATATTATTATATTATTATTATTATTATTTATCCCGCCGTCGGGCAAAGACTACGAGTGGACAGAATAATATGTTTTCGACGGAGAGTGACAAAATGAAATCGTCACGAATACGATGTCCGATATTTGGTC
Organism: Cinara cedri; assembly: GCA_902439185.1. Lineage (NCBI taxonomy): Eukaryota > Metazoa > Arthropoda > Insecta > Hemiptera > Aphididae > Cinara > Cinara cedri. The sequence goes on from CABPRJ010000501.1 coordinate 490,633, forward strand.
GATTTGTTCGAATGCTCAAGCCCCAGGGAACTTATGTATATCCATGTGTCTTTATATTCCAAGCATTTGAATTTTCAAAATCCATTTTTTGAGAAATTAGGACTTGCATTTATAAAATTTTTTTGAAAACAGTTTTGTATTGGAATCACAGTTGTAGATTCTATTGTCAACCATGGTTGAGAATATTTCTTAATTTTCGTTAGATTTATACATTAATAGTAGCCATTAAATACCATCTAGCAACCAAATTCTATGTGACAGTATACCTCTTGTATTATGTTGGCACACAATTATTTTACCCCACATATATTTATTAATTTATTATTGGTTAACTATTTATAAATTACAATAAGTATTATTTATCAATGTGACTTCATAATGTGTCACTTAATTTCGGTTCAATGTTAAATTTGGACTTGCTATTTTGAAACTTTAAATTCTTTTTATAGGAATTTGGATAAGAACTTTCAAAATTGTTGAAGAATTTTTGATCATTGTCCGTTTATATTACGTAGCAGCGTTTTTTTTTATTATCTTTTTAAAACATTACCATAAAAACACCACTCAAACACATCGTTGATTATTCTGCGTGACGAGCTTGTATTACCTAGTAAATAATTACATAGTATGTATACGAATTCTACTGGGATTACACTGGGATTCTACTGGCGGTTTACATTTTAATTTAATGTACGTAGATGGTATTTTCAAAATAATAACGTAGGTATTCAAACGGTATGGTAATTTTTTTTTTTTTGCCGAGCGGTTCAATTTGTATAATACATTATGCTTTATGTTTCTAGTTTTGCGAAATAAAGTGACACTGGTGCGACCGTACCGCACGGAAATGACGAGCGATCCCAGCGTCCCCAATGTACTTTTCGGCGTGCTTGTTAAGTGCGAAACATAGATCAGTCGTTTGCACCTTGTTGAAAAAGTTATGTAAATCTTCCTAAAAAAGTGTCATTCGAGGAAAAATGGAAAGCGCTTTAAACCGCTGTTTTACCCCAGAGACAAAAATCGTGCACGACTAATCGGCTGAAAGGCATAGTTCGAGATTCAGCAGACGGTAATTGTAATGCGGTAGAAGGGCTAAAAAATATTATGCAATATTCGAGAACGAGAAACCGGCTAGCAGCGCCATCGACGGAAATGTCTTCAAATAATATTTGCTCTCATCGTCGCAAGCTGCGATCATATTAAACGAAGAATTAAAGAAAAAAAAAAGGCCAAACTGGCTAACCGAATAGGCTTTTTGGACGTTTTTAATTGAGTGTGTGTGTGTGTGTGTCAACAAATTGTCTACAAACAATTTTGCTTCAATCAAAAAACGATAATATACTTTTTTTTATATTTTAAATCAAGTTCGTACATTGTGAAGGTCATTTTTTGGTTTTATAAATAGTTTTTATTATAATTGAGATAAACCAGAATGAATATTTACAATTTAATGATTTGATTATTTTAAATGTTTACGATTTATATTTTCTACCAGAAATCTCACATTAAATTTCAAGATTGGGATATTCTCTGAAAGAAAATTTTGTGTATATGGTGTATAAGAAAGTAGTTTTTTTGATTTTCTGTTTATTTTTCTTAATAATTATAATATATTCAGTGTCTACAACTAATATTTGTTGTAGTAATAAATGACGTTACGGTCGTTACTGACTGACGGCGTACTTTTAACCATGAATTTAATGTTTTGTAATAATAACTGATAACACAACATGTCCCAACATACATTATAATATACATATACAACATATACAATATAATATACACATACAACATACATTTATACCCCAACAAAGTTAACTGTCAACACATTTAATAAATTCCTTAAATCGTTAATTAACACATATTTATATAAATAAACATATGAAATTACATAATCGACTAGTTTTAAAATTAAACAATCCATTAATTTAAGTATTTATGAAAAAAACTGCTTTATGGCATAACTATTTGAGTTACTGTTAATCGATTCGAGTTCAAGTCAAACAAATTGGAAGCAAAGTCCTTATTCACTCAGACAGTCTATATGGTACGAATGTGTGATTAAAATCACTAGTTTTTGAAAAGTATCCAAGTAAAATAGAATTTGATTTGTTTTTTGTTTTTTTTTTTTTTATTATTTTTATCCATTGAAAATTGAACTATAAGATCAACAATCACAGATAATTCATATTCGAACATTATTTTAAAATACATAATTCAAACGCATTGTAATCAATAAATATTATGTAGGTATTAAAGGATTATGAAAAGTACAGTCAGGATTAAACTGAACAATACCGAACATTGGATTTTATTTTTAATGGACAAAAAACTTTATTTTATTTTATTTTATTTTTTTAATTTTCGTAATACTTATAATAATACTCATTCTATGTCAGTAATATTTTTTTTCGCTCAACAACCTCAAGATCATGACGGTTTATGCGAGTGAAAATTCTGCGGTCTGTAAATCTACTAATACTCCCGGGGAGGGCGATCGGTTTTCGTCTCGCCCAGCATGATTCCACGTTCGTACTCTTAGTTATTTTATTCCTAACTTTGGCAATCGGACGACCGAACACAGCTGGCAGCATCAAAGCTTTTTTACTGCACCAGAGAGCCGTCCGGTCAACGGGAGACCGCGACAGGAGTTAGTTTCTTTTAAGTCCCTCTTCGCAGAACTCGGGAGTCGATCCCTTACTTCACAGTTGTGACCACGAATTCTATGACACACTAATAATTGAAGAAAATAATGGCTTGTAGTCGTTCCTTAGAATAGATTTAAGTATAGGTATGGTCTTTGACGGGAATGATTTTATGATTTTGACTACTGACATACAACTATAAAAAATAGTGGTCTTGTCCTACTATTTTTACATGGTATCCAGTCATTTCGGCGAAAGACATTTTTAGTGAAACTATTTTTTAATTTTTTTTATTTAGAATAAAAACATAAAATCTTTCGCCAAGATTTCCTAGATTCTTTTTACATTATATACACGATTTTATCCATAGAATTATACACAAAATACAACATATACATGTATATTATAGTAATTGTGTACATCGAAATGGCGTTGGAGTTAGCAAACTGAATTAGTAGGTATTAGACGGTCGATCAAGCCGACGATAGTGAAAAAAAAATTCTCGAAAGTACCTATGTTTAATGAGTTTAATAACAACTACTGCTAACGGACTTTTTAACGGGCAAAGGTCTACCACGAAGGTGTGGATTGACCACTTGTTGATTGGTTTAGCAGTCGCGTGACTATAGTATATAATAATATATTATAATAGTGTAGTAAAGTAGTTATAAACATTTAAACGAATGCAATGTTTCAGAAAAATAATTTGTGTACCTGCATATTATTCAGAATTTCAGACGCCAAAAACGAGATAAGGATACTCATCAAAAGAAAATTATGTGTTAAATGTCTTATTGTTTTGGGACTGCCGTGAATATAATACAATTGAATTTTATTATAATTAGCTATAGCGTTTCCGTCACGTGATAAAAACCTACGGCTAAGATCAAAGGCCGTCAAACCTGCGTACACGCGTCGTGCCCGAGGCCTTTGTAAACACGGTTCCTAAAATGTAATATTCGCATCGAAACTATTCCTCGCGTAAGTTGTGCGCCAAAGGGTGTTCGTATAATATGGTTATAACAGTGTATACCTAATATCTATATACAAAACAATATCATTTTCATTGTTATTACGAAATTCGAGTTTCTGGCTTATTACATTATAAGTTTTAATACGGCACTTGTTAAAAATTACCTATACTTTTACAGCCTGATCGCTAGCACGCCTACGGAATATAACAGGTTCGTTACATTAGCACCTCCAGTTCGGGGGTAATTACATATTATAATTTGTATTATTCTCTTCACAGGAAAATCCGAATCAGTTTTGGGGGAGCGCAGTTTCAATATACTTACGTTGTTATTAAGGAGCCTAGATTTCAACACAAGTATATTTGTCCCCTACTGATGCTAGGACAATGAGTTACAATAATTAGATCCATTACAATTCACAAATTAATATTTTATTTATGTATTTTTTTCTTTAAGGCTATTTGTTTTATCTACTGCACTATTTTTGTTAAAACTTTAACTACAGCGAGAGATTATTAATTTTATTAGGCTAAATAGATGTATATATTTTTTTCTCGGAAAAAAATACTTGGAAAAATGCCTTAACTTTTTTATTGCTCACTTTGAAAAACACAGATTTTTCACTAATTGGTACTTTATAAAAATATACTTTCTGGTTTTCCAACAATTATTCCTAAAAATTAAACAAATATGACGATACTTTGAGTTTATTTTGTTGATTACTGGATTACCTTGGCAAAGTTTGAAAAGAGTATGACCAACACTATAGACTTACCAGTCGTTTTCTGATTACAACAACTTATACTTACGGTATATTATAAACTAAATATTACCCTACACACTTTCCTGACTTCTCTACGGTACAGTGGCGTACCCGCGGTATGGAGTTTGTCAAGTTTTTTTTTTTTAATAAATTTATATTTCAAAAATATCGTTCTAATATGTACTTCATAAAAGCCATAATCTCTCAACTCTGTTCTTTGAAACAGTTTTTACAGGTATTTTCGTTTGTTTTATATAGGCGAACATGATATCGATGGTGACATAGCAAAAGGGTCTAACTGACACGCTTTCATCAATATTGGATAAAAAAAATACGTCCATTGCTCTTGCGCGAAAACAGCTGTGACCATTATTTAACAAACAATATTTTAGTTTTAAGTTTGGGGTATAAACGATACTTTTTATTTTGTCTTCTCAATTATAGGGTCTAAACGACAATAAAAACTAATCGACAATTCGTATTCATATTAAAGACGTAAACACAAAAAAAAAGTATAAAATGAAAAAATGTCCTATGCTAACGGAAAAAAAGTTATTGCTAATCTAAATAAATATGTTAAAATCACAAATAAATGTTTTTTGTCTCTCCTGAAAACTATGAATTATACCGCTGAGACACTTTACGTGACACCTTCAGTAAAATATTCACCGCTTCAGAAAATCATCGGTATCACGGTTTCTTGTGTTCATGTGCCATCGGGCATAGTTTTTGACAATGATTACAAATATTTTCTACCGATACTCAGCTACTATATAATAATAGCACGGGACCCGAGCGAAATTACACGCGTCGGCGATACCGTAATAATAATAATTTATCGAATTAACGACGACCCCGTTGGTTCGAGACAGCAAGGCAATGCGAAACGGTAAACATTATCGGCGCTGAAACAATACTGTTGTTATTATTTAGAGTATCAAACAAACTGTACATAATAATAATATAGACGTAGATTTACAATATAATGTATTTATATTTACACTACACTATCGATTCAATAATATGTTAGTATAATTCGGCCGGAAATCAACGGAAAAGCCGCCGTCGCAACAGCCGCTGTTTACGAAGCGGGTACGATGTGTTAAAAAGCGTACAAAATAACCGATAGGGATAACCGTGTAGATATTTTGAAAAACTTTCGATATTCTCAAATGTTTCCCGGTAACCTGCAGTAGAGATTTAATAGCCAGTCGTAACATTCCGTAATTTTCTTGGGAAGACTATATTTTGTCGAAAAGCATTTTACTTCGGAAACAAATTCATCGGAAAGTATTTTGTGGAAAAATGATTTTTACCCAACGACGGTGTAAATCAATTGTCTACAATGTAAGCAGTCACGAAAGTCTGATCATTTAATATTTTCCAATGAAATACTATTATATATATATAATACTAAAGAATAAATTTCCGATACGATATTTTCCGAGTTTTTATGCACCCCATTTTCTACAGCCAAGAGCGCCCGGAGGTAAAAATTCAAGAGGCAGATTCCTATTAATAATCAAACACTTTATTTTTTAATGTATAATTCGTATTTTCAAATTTTTTAAAGATATTAAAATATAATATTAAATTTTTCACTTACAGTAACTAATTGAACACAAAATGCAATTTTATTTTATTTTTCCAAATTCATTAAAAACTTTTTTTGTTATATTAAGTTTTTCGGCTTTTATCCTATGTAAACTTAGCATAAAAAATTTTCACACATTAGGTAACCGTAAGTCAGCTGTGCACAAAAAATATCCACAAATGATCGGCTGTAGTGATTGGTACTAACTTTAAATTATAGGGCATTTTATATTGTGATAACAAATTAGCGGAATTCTATGATCACGAAGTATACTATTGTAGATTAGGTACCTACCAATCATGATGTATTGATAAATATCAATACACGTTAGTACCAATAATGCATTTTAAGATTTTGAGATATTGAATTTGGATTTAATTGTTTTCACTTTCTGGAAAGCTAGGGGGAGTTATTACACCTTGCCACCCATTGTGGGCATCCTTGTCTTCAACCACAATGTTTAATTTGTAAACATAACCTGATATTTCACCGATAACCGATAATAACAATAATATTGTACTTCTGTTTACCTACGTAAATGTCCAAATTTAATCAGGACTGATCGTAACATGAATTTTTTTTTTTTTAAATGCCAAAAAATTAATGTAATAATATTATTCGTATTGAAGGGTCCTTTCTGATAATGTTCTATGTTAAAATTCGATTTATTTAAAATACAACAATAGCAACGTCACAGTCGTTCTGGCTGTTTTATTTTTTTTTTTTTCATATCAATTATTCGTTTCCGTCATTTGGATTATGGTAATTTTAAATAATTGTCGGACGAAAAGAAAGCCGAATTGCCTGAATACTGCTGTGGAACATCGAGGCATTTTAATCGAATATTACGAACACAATATCATCCTACGCTACAGACAATCATTACGTTTACACTTTTTTTTTTTTTTTATTAGAATACTGCTTTTTAAAACGTCGTCGTTTTTAATTAATGAAATTCGGTTGTATTACATTGATTGATGTCACAAAATGTGATGTCTCGTTATATTAAACGAAATCCTTTGGAAATTACAATTTTTTACCGATAGTAATACCATGATGATGATATGTATATCATGTTTTATACCAGTTATAATGAAACACCGTCAGAAATTTTTGACATTGAAAAAAAAATCTCAACCGCTTCGTGGTAATTTTGTTCAAAACGAATACATGCATAGTTATGAATTATGAATTTTTATTATTATTTTATTTTTTATCCTAATTATTTTCGAATTTAATTAAAAATTATATTTATGTTATCGTTTTTTATTAATTTTCAGCAGCTATAAACAGTAACACGATTTAATATGATTAATATACACAGTTCAGTATTAAACTTGTTGTTTATTTAGATATTAAGTATGATAAGTGAAGAGTAATTAATTTCTGTTTTTTATTTATTTTTTTTTTTTTTTTACGTATACACTAGGTATTATAAATCAAAAAACTTTCTTTCGTCAAAAAAGAAAAATTAAAATTTGTGAAGTATAATATTATAACGTTATCTACTTTAATTATAATTAAGTAAAGGGGTCGTTATCGTATAAACATCGTGTTTCTATACTACACACAAAGTTTTTAATTTGGTTAATTATTATTATATACAAAGATGATACATTTTATTTTAAAACTTTTATAAGAGTGGGTAGAAAATTTCAACCGTCTAAACCAGATTTAAATTAAATGACGTCATATTTACCGGACATGTTTTATAAGTCTTATAAAAAAAGTATCATAAAATTCAACGAAAGATCGAATCAAAATACACGGAATGATATTTGTTTTTTTCACGGGCCGGTGGTTATCTGCTTAAATTCTAAGGGGAAAATTCAATTTTTTCTTTATATAAAATCATTAAACGAGCTTATTAATAATTGTTTGCGAAATAATATTTATATTACGTGCACCGTAAACATATAATTATATCAACAATCGATGAGTTTCAAATAACAACCTATCAAATAACAACCAAAAATCAAATAAGATTTGAAAAGAGAATAATCATATTTATGGTACAAAAAGTATATATAAACATTTGAAAATGTATTGTTACCATTTAGTTTTTCCATAATGACTGAAAAAAGTATATAGAAACTAAAATGTATATGTTAAAATTCTTGCTGGATCATGTTTAAAAAACAAACACCGTCCTGTATTATACGGATTACAATAAAAATACAGACAAAGGTTATTTTAGAATAAACGGAGACACGGTGACTGTTTTTTATATAATATACATTCAATATAATTTCGTGTTCAATAAATTATTTTATTGAAAATTATTGTTGACAGTCGTTTAGCTATTATACCAGATTACTTACTTATACTTGCCAGTTTGTCCTATTCGTTCTGTAACGCAGGAATATAAACTATACTTATATTGAAAAAAAAAAAATCCCATCGTGATATCTGTCGAAACGTCATTACAGTTGTGTGTTTAATCCTTATAAATGCGTTTTATTGTTTTTTTTGTTTTTGTTGTTTTGTGTTTTTACACTGCGTCATTCGAATAAGACCCCGAATTTTCGTTCATCCGTCGGTGTTGGCGGATCAACAATAAATCTTATGAACGTCTTGCCAGCGAACACGGCGTGTTATTTCATGTATACTATACAGAATATTTGTTTAATTACGAGTTAATTCGTTTTAGTATTTTTTTTTTTTTCAAGAAAATATTGAAACGATATTTGTTATTTAAACGACTGAAATTAAAAACCGATATAGAATTTACTGAAAATCTTCATTTGATATTATTATCGCTTGTTCATGGTACAATGATTACTATCTGTAATAGAGAGAGGATAATGTATATAAATATTCAAGTTATTACACGTGATTATTGATATTATGATAAGGATTTCTTGGTGATATGGATGAAAAAAAAACAGTTGTTATTAAGTGATTTAATTGTCACGAGTAAAAGTCACTTTGTAAATAATAAACTACCAAGCTAAAACGGTTAACCTTAATGATAGAAAACTTAATTAGGATTTTTTTTTTTTTTCATTGTTTGGTTTTGGTTTTTGAAAGATTTTTTTAAAAATTCTACTTTGAATGGTAAAAAAATAAAATAATGAATTGGTATGCGCTTCAAAATACTTCACAAGAATAAATATCAAATGTATAATCTTTAAACAGTTGCCTTACGATATCAGTTGCAGCAACCGAAGTTGTATCAATAATTAATTATTATTGAAAAATATTTTAAAAATCTGTATTTTTGGCATTTTTTTTTTTTTTTTTATAGATTTTTTATATATTTTACTATCGATTTTTATGGCATCTAATCAAAATTGTTTATTATTATCAGTAAAATACAAGTCCGGATAGCAGATTTTTACGATGAAAATATTTTTATATTTTGACGCGTTGCAATATAATTTTACGGGACACAAAAATCGAAAATTTAATAGATGACTCGAGGTCGAACCGAAAAAACGGGGTCACGGATTCCGATCAGATTGATATAATAATATAGAGGTTAAATTTACAGTGAAAAATACAAATATCCGTGTCCTATAGCGAGTTTTCGTGCCAACTCTCATTTATAAAGGATATAATCAACTTCAAAAATTATAGTCAACCGCTCAAACACAGTCAACGGTCGTCGTCCATAAATAATATGTAAGCTATAATATTGTGATCGATACGTGTTCAGTGTGTCTGATATATATTTCGTATTTGATACGTATAATATATACTCGAAAAATCGCGTTTCGCTGGGTACGAAAACGACATAGCATAGGTACTCGTAAAAATAATACCTAATATTATTGTAATGATCTCGTCATAGATGATACATGATCCGAATAAACCAACGGTTTTGAAGAATCGTCGATGATTGGTGAGTCTGAGTGGTAGTGGGGCGACTTTTGTTATTGGAACATTCGTCTGCCCACTCGAGTGAGAAATGCGTGTGATTAATTGAGACGGCGAAAATATTAAATGTTATACGGAATAATCTCTGTTTCTATTTTGTATAGCAGTAACACGATATTATAATTATTATTTCAGAACGCATTTGAAATTCAAATGTCGTCTCACAAAACATGTACATATATAGTTACTAAAATATTGATTCGTTGAAAATAACTCAATAGGAATAGAAAAAATAATTTGGAAATTATACCACATCACACCAAATACGCTAACACAAGCAGTATTCGGTGAAAATCTACGATTAGTTTTTATTGAAATACAAATTTAGAAACAAAAACAAAAAGAATCATTGCCAACAAAAAACTATCCAAAATAAATAATTGACGATTGTTCGTGTTTATCGTCTCAAACATTTGGGAATTTATGTAGAGCCAAATAAGTTTTATTCATATAAATGGGAAACTGATACTGATACACGAAATAACGTTATTTTTACGATTTCCGTAAACAATTTAACTTTAAACGTTTGTAAAAAAAAGTCACTATAAAAGGTTTTCAACATTTTTTTGAATTTCAAATGCTTATAAAAAACTCACTAATTGCCTGAATTTTTTGAAAATTGAACCAAATTCACAAAGCACTAATAAATGTGTTCTGAGAAAACTTAAAATTCTACGATTATTTTTTAACGCATAACAAAAAAACAAAATCGAAAATTAACGAACCCGTTTTTTCTAATTATTAGGAAAACGAAAAAAAAAAATTAAAATTTTGCTTCCTCAATATACATGACACCAACTACAGATGAAATGGTCTACCAAAAATAATTAGTGAAGTTTAATACCAGAGCAAAATTTCTGGTAGAAAAGTTGTTCGTAGGTAGGAAAAAAGAACAGCACACGTCATAGTAAAAACAATACATTCCTTGTTTCACTTAGTGTATACAAAATACATTATCGACTTGACCTAAACGTTTTTTTTAATATTTTTTTTAAGCCACGGTAAATTAAATTATTAGATTATTAATTCGTAATATGTGTGCAAAATAATGTTCGTATTATGCGGTACGTGTGGTTCGCAGTAATTCGCGACACCTGTTGGAAAATCCCATACTCGACAATGAGCGATTAGCAAACCTACTACGTTTATTATAATCCCTTAAATAATAATGATTATCATTGTTACATTATGACTAACGATGCGCCTCAATAGGCGTTTCAAAACTAGCTGTTGGCAGACGTGGTACCGATAATCACAAGAAACTGGACGCAAAACGATACACGTACCGGACCGTAAAACCGTCGGTAAATATTTACCAAATATTTTGGCGTTCTCATTAAGAGCCGCATGGCCTATTTTCGTATTTTACGCCACGCCGTGTACTGTAATACGAAATTCCTTATTGTGATTATGTTTATTAGTACGAAATTATTAACAAGATTAACCATAATATACGCGAGTGAAACATCGCCATCGTCACATAACCTAGGAGGATCGAAATAAATTAGCTGCCACAAAATGTAAATTCCCAGGAAAGATTTGCGAACCTGAAAAAGATAAATGAAGGCAAGCAAACGTATGAGATGAGACCTGTAATGAAAGGGAAGAAAGAAGTCTAGAAAACCGAATACATAATTGATAAAATCCTACCCAAGATAATGAGTTCATCTTAATAAAGTTCAAATCAATAAAAAATTAATTCAACTAGATTCCCTCCTCAAGGAAGAGATTTCCTAATAGGAACATCAAAACAGAGATGGATTTATAAATAAAAAAGGAATTAAAACAATAATTGTTATTTATTCTAACTTAATTATAAGATATAGAATATTTTAGTGAATTATCTTAAGACAAAAACAAATGGAAGGAAGTTTGTTTTTCAGCAATGGACATCAATGGCTTCTGACGCTGATTAAAAAAGAAAAAAGGAAAAAGGAAATAAATATGTATACAATTCGAGATAAATAAATTCGAATAGGAAAAAAAATTGAGTCAAGTGCTATTTTTGCTTGTACTATTTATTGTTAACCAATATTCGAAAATCAAACGGACCGTGTTTAAACGTACGATTTCAATATTTTTGTAAGTTTACAAGAATTTTGAAGAAAATTGAATACCACGATAATGTAAGAAAAACGAAATTTTTCTTTTCACTGATAGCATTGGTTTCATCAAAAAAAATCTTTAAAACAAATACATTTATAGTGCTTTGAAGTTTTTAAAATTTCTCCGGACAACCATATCTCTACTCGCATTATTGTCTGACGATCGAGATTATCGCAATATACTTCAGCTAGCTTTATATTGTTTGTCGTCGTTTTTGTATTTTTTAACGAGCACGTTCTGGTGTAATTTAAGCAGTACACTTATCAAACAATGAGCCGTTGAGTGAAAATTACATGACGTGACGACGTGCCATCGATCTGTGTCGAGTTAATTGCACGTACGAATTTCCGGATAGGAACCGGAAGGGACTGCGCGATAGACATTATATCATGTCTGACACTCTGCAAAAAAACTAATTTTTTAATATACATATTTTATGTATATAGAGAAAAAAAAACAGTATTTGCATCTCAGCGGAATTGCGACGGACCGTGTGCGGGGAATATGAAAACGAAGTCGTTTTGTTTTTACGACTCGATCCGTTATTCGCGGTTGGTCGACGAAACCGATAACGAAGATATTATCGTTGTCACGTTTGTGTATGTAAATAATCGTGCGCGACGGAGAACGTCTAGGTTATTATAAAATATCGTTTCATACCGAATGAACGAGGCGATTTTAAAAATCGTATTTTTCGAACGTATTTACTTTCCGCTGTAATAGGCAGGTACCTACTATACGCATTAAATGCGTTTGTTTAAACGAAGTAATATTATAATTTTCTTGCAAGCGAATGCCTACCGTGGACGCGATGAAACGATATCGATTTATCGGCTCTAGATAAGTCAATTACATTATAATTATATTTTATAGAGGAAAGGAACTATTTCGGTTTAAAAAAAAAAAAAGTGTTTTCTATTATCGATATAACGTGCTAACTGTTAGGTATATGAAATTTATCCATTTTCAACGTTCCCGCGTAAGAACTTTACTGAATCATTTTGGATCGGATTGATTCGCGTGATTACCGATACATCTATAGATAAGCAAGGTTTATAAAACTTGGCAGCGATGGACTGAATCCGGATTTAGTTATACACCTTGCTTTTATACGAAATGTTTAACCGTCAACACGACAACCTTTAGTATTTGATCATGTGACACCCGTGCATAAAAACTATTTACACAAGAGCCTTAAAAATAGACTGTTAACGTAATACTGTTCATAAAGCCGATATTATATTTATTATTATTAACCTCGGATTCAGCTTGAGCAAAAACCACGAGGTCACGAGTATTAGCTAGAAAGCAATATACTTTTCAAGAAAAAAAAATTTGTCTAGACGAATACAAATATCAACCGTTTGTTACTCGCGTGTTGTGTAAATGCAAATAAAATGGGTACGTATTCGAAATTGACTGCAATATATATGTATATAAATACCCCGGAAAATAAACATGACTGCTATATTTTTATGGTGCAGTTTAAAAGTCGAAAAATTTGGTTTCCTCCGGAACGGTGGCGAAGTGTAATTGAACGAAGAGATGCGGAAATCCCCTTTGAAAACGTATATTTTTTTACGCATGGCGCAGTGGTGGTACTGCACACATATAATATGTCGGATGAATTCAAATTATTCCATATTCTCTCACGGTAACAGTGCACATTTGAATTTGCCTTTGATAAATAAGTACCTATTAGGTAAATTGTATACATACAAAACATATACATGATATCAAACCACATGGTATTTTTTATTTCTTTAACACGATAATATTATTCTAACGGAATATAAAATGGTAAATAAATAAGAAATTATTAAATTATGTAAAATTATGTTACAAGGATAGGCACTTTGACTATAATAATATTAATCATTTTAATCGTCGCTAGTATGCGCGATTTGAAAATACGATATTTTAATAACTCAATACACGACCTAAGATAGTATATTTACACTGTTAACGAAATAATTTGAAATTCTTCTTATTTTACACAATTTACCAAATGTGAACGGACGAACTATAATAATTCAACAAGCTCCTTAATAATTATATCCTTAATAGTTTACACAATGCGTTTTAATTTTACAGCTCGAAAAAGTGTTTTTCAAGAAAAAAAAATCTAAGGGATGGACATTAATTAAGTGAATATTTCAATAAGAAGTTTCAAATAAAGTATAACCGGGTGGCAATTTCGTATCTTTTAAGATGCTGCTTGAAATTGAATCGAAGTATTTTACACGCCAAAAAATTTTACTCCGGGTAAAAAGCGCATATTAGGTAAAACTAATCGTTTCTTCACTATACAGAATCTAAAACTGCAGCCTGAAAATAATAAAATTTCATTTTTCGTAAAACGATAAAATATAATTGTGGTGGTTTAGTACTTTATTTTTATATTTCTAGTTATGCTTCCGAGTGGACTGTTAAGCCATTAGTATAGGTTTTCTTATTATTATACTTTAGTTATTTTACGTTTACGATCCATTTTTTCTACTCTCGGAAAACACTATTCGCACGACTATAAACATCTTTTAGACATATTTTACTGAATCGTTCGTGTACAGGAAACACTACTATATACGATTAGGCAAGCAAACGCATGATATAATATATAGTCGTCAGTATGAAAAGGTCATTTTTAATTTATCAGTTCAATGATTATAAAAAGAAATCGCAGAAAACTGGGGGAAGAAAATGTAATAAAAATGAAAAATAAACGGCACCGTAAAAACGCGAAATTTTTAAGCTAGAATTTAAATTTAAAATCTAAGCTCGATTTTTGCCCAAGATCGTCTTCCGAATACTAAAATCGTCACGTTCGAATATAAATTATATTATAATACGATACGACTATCCTAGTGCTCAGCAGGAGTAAGTGAAGCGAGACGAGTGCCTTGCAAAAAGAGAATCACCGTCGCGCTTTTAAACTTATTTTCAATTTACCTGTCTCTTTCCGTTTCGTCATCGTGCACTGACGTCGTTTTGAATAATTTGTCCTTAGACTTAATACTATTATAATACTACGTACGTGTGTACTGCAGTTTTACGAATAACCGACAGAAATATACAATCTACAAAGTTAATTTCGTAAAAAAAAAACTCAATCCTTTTCTTCCCGTCGACCTTTTACCAAAAGATCAATAGCCCATATAACTATCGTCCCTAAAAACACTTTAATTCACAAACAGCTCCTGTATTAGAAAACACATTATATAAATCTCTTTCCACTTCATGTAGACTTAGAATTTCCTCATTCGAGGGGCTGGGTAAAAAGTGTTGTTGTTTATATTTTAAGTGAAGCAAAGAATCTATTGGTTTTATTATGATAAGTATTTTTGTGTCTATCTATAACTTTTCTACCAGAAATCTTACTCCAATTAAGAACATTCTTGTAGCATTTTTGAATTATTTGGTGCATTTCAGTGGTTGTTTTTATTTTCTTTGCAGTTTTCTTAATAAATAAGAAAACTGGTAATTTCGTACATGATTTTTGTGAATTTCAGGGTTACCATGTTAGCAGGGGAAATATACGAGCTGCATCGATCAAAATACCTAATAATTCATACCACAAATCAACAAATTAATTATTGTTTCTCTTCCATAATTATACTGCTACTATTGTTATTAAACATTTTAGATTCTCAGAAAATTATAAGAAAAATCGATGTTGTTATCATTACAAATTATTAATATAGTGTACGCGCTGTGTTTTACTTGGAACATTTAAGTACACTTCCGTCTGCAGAATGCAGTTATTTACTTTGTAGAAGTAGGAATTGTAAAGAATGAATTTTCCAATATGACACAGTAGGAAAACGGCATTCAAAATCCAATGAGCTCAAACTCAAATATTTTTTTTTTTTAAAACTTCCATTATTATTCACGAATACCAACACACAATTTAATTTCTAGGTGATACGGCTTTTTATACGACATACGACTGTTACACTTAATCGATTTTGACGAGTACGCATCAGGGATAGATTTACACAAACGAACAGTGACTGCAATAATCAATCAGAGTGCAGCCGCAGTATCTGCGAAGTCGTATTATTAACGAAACGATCGCATTGTCTATAATACGACGTTACATCGTTTTCGCGTTATGTCTTAACGTGCCCGAAACTATTTACACTATAGTGTTTAGTAACACACCATTAAACCAATAGGTCGCCCCTGCCTCCCCGTCTTTTGTACAAATCGATGAATTCGCCTCTCGCCCGCCACGTTATACCGATGCAGTATCGCTTATTTTCTGCGTGTCCCGACAAAAAAATTACACCCGAATATATAACCGTTAATATCAGTTAATGTATGTCCAATGAGTATCCCCTGCACCATTCGATATAAAACGATAATTATAGTTATTAGGCTTTTGTCGGTCGAGTAGATTGTTTTTTAGATTACGAGTATGGCGAAAGATATTTTTTGGATTCTGAGTACAACAACAAAGCTTTATTTAGCTTATAGTTTTACAAAAATGTTTTTATTTTATTTTGCTCGTAAAACACTGTAATGGTTAATAAAAATGCTCAAATTTTATCATTACATATTAATATACAGATTACATATTTAGCAAGAAAAAAACTACTTCAAATCGGATGCAAATAGTTTGTTTAGTATTTAATAACTGAAAACTTGCTCCACGAGATTGTAAATTCGGTAATTCGAAGGTAATTTGAAAGGTGAACGAGGTGAATTTTCTGATGCGAACTACTAAGCTATAGCTTTATAAATTCACATCATCATAATATAATATTATGCCGCATGGTGAAAACCAATGTTTTCGTGAGTATTCTTGCGGTTGTGTAATGGAAATGTTTTCCAATAACGACAATAATAATAATATACCGTCATAACATTATTTCCTTCCATGTTTTGTGTGTATGTATTTATATGTACGCGCGTGTAATTTTCAGCTAAAAGCTTTTAGTAGGTATAAGAAAGATGACGCGAATGGTGCCGTGCTGATGTTAGTTGTACTGTCGTCGTCGGCGTGTGCACAAGACAAGTTAAGTGTTATTATTATTATTATTATATTTTTTTTTTCTTCCTTTCTTTCGAGTGGTCGCACAAAATACTCGAAAAAAGTTTATACCGTATAACGTAGCATAAATTTAACGACATTATAACCGCTGTATGGAAATTTAATCCCCGTATACGGTATCTATCAAATTCAGCATTAAATTTTACCGAACGACATTTCTTATATTATTATATTTGAGAATATACGAAAAACCATGCAATCATACAATCAGGTTTCGTTATTTATCTTAGTCTAAATAATGTTGGTATCCAACAACCTCCGAACAGATCCATCATTTAGTTTAATGTTGGGAAGGTAAAGTAATACAGACAAGGTATAAAATCCATAGAGGTTATTTATTTTTTCATTTAGACAAAGGATAAATTTCACCACATAATTTTTATAGAGCCCATGAAACGCGGATATCTGACGTTACGAACACAAGGTGATATAGGAATCATCCAACAAGATCACGGAGATTTGTTAAAATTTCAATTTATATAATACAATTGAATTCCACCTCGATTCACGGAGAAAAAACAAATTTTAACTATAGAGATAAATTACGTTTATGTATTCTATAATAACGAAATATGGCAAGTTTATTATTTTTGATGAAACTCGGTGTGCCGTGACTCGAGTGCGGAGTCTTCGATAACGCCGTTACCGTGCAATTGCAATTTAGGAGTATATATAAAAAAAAAAAAATTCCAAAACAATATAATAATATAATACTAGTATTGATTTGTGGATAAAATTGAGAGGTTAAAAGCAAAAAGAAATTAAAAAAAAAAAGAGACAGAAAAAGTCGCCGAGCGTTTATTATGGTGCTCAAAGTGTCACGCTCGGTTTAGTAATTTTTGGATTCTCGAAGCACACTCCTGCAATATTGTCACTACCCACTGTTACCAACATAATTTATAACGGAATGTGGACTACATAATCAAAGCGTTCGTTCGGAGCGTAAAAAATAATATTATTATACGCCCGTTTTACGGCAACTTAAGGTTAGGTTAGTGCTGGTTAGGCTGTACTTATAGAACTGCCTTTGAAAATGGTGATAGGCTAAATTGGATGAAGAAATCACGGGTGGTTGGACTAGGAATCTAATACTAAGCGTAAGGAGATGGGCCCAGCGACCAAACAGACTGAGCTACCATATTACTCAATTTTTGTCTGGACATGGATGCTTTCAGAGCTACTTATTTAGGATGAAGAGAGCAACTGATCCTCAGTTGTCCTCAGCTTCCTCTGCGATTACCCCGAGGATGATGTAGAACATACGGTGGCCTTCCACGGAAGACACGAAGCAACCAAACCGCTGACTCGTGACAGACGTAGAAGTACTCCAGGGTTGGGCGAATACGACAGCTCACGAAGCAAATCAGTCACACGAAATAAATGGATGTATGAAGAGGACTCAAGCATGAGATATTCAAGGGAGACGGGCGAACACCAGACGAAGAAGAAACAGTGCTCACGCAGTCCCTTCTACGGACACAACAACGATATCACACGAAGAAAATAAAGGCTAAGATTCCAGTATTTTTAAATATAGTTTTGAAAACAACTTTGGAAACTTTTCGAGGTATACAAGATATTTTACAAGTTGATTGCGAACATCTATAAGTATGTAAAAACAATCGGGGAAAAATTATCCGGGTACAATATTTTGGCTAGTAGAATTCCTACAACAAAACCCTTGTAGTCTCGGAAAATTGTACCAGTGTACTCCAATTATATTGGACTATGTCGCCGAATAGAAATTTATATAGACAATACGGATATTCATCGTTTTTCCCAGGAAACTATAAAGGGATAAAAATATATATATATATATATAAAAAAAACAATAATAATAAAACGAACAAGAGCTTTTTTCGTTGGGAGTAAACCTCGGATGCGGTGAACACCGGGTTTGGGACGGATAACCGTCGTCGGTAAGTTTATATACAGGTAAGTATATATATTATATATTACATTTTTCTGGTCTTCTGAGAGAAATGGATTTCGTCAACTCAGACTGTGGCTGCGGTAACGATCGCACAGGTGAATAGTTTTAGTCCCCAGCTCGATTATTTTTTTTTCAATAGAAAATATTGTACCTCTACGTCGTGATATCCAAGAGACCTTTTGGGAAAACGCTGCCGAAATTGTTTTTCGTTTTTCACTGACAAACCGGAATCGGATAAACGAAATTTGTTTTTATTATTGTCGCACTAAAACGATAATAATAATATTATATTAGTTTCCGGACGAAAAACGAAACTATATTATTTCGAGTTTTACGATGATGCACACGTGCTTGCGCTTTTTCTCGCAAGCCTGTTAACGCAGTAGGTACGGTGAACGTAGACCTCCTGTGAAAGTTTCACTTATGATTACAATAATATTATACGGACTGGAAATCGGAGACAATTTCCGAGGGTTTTACAACGCCGAAGAAACTTTTGAAAAACGATATAGCAATATAATTTATCGATTTGAATCAATTGTAAAATATATTTCGTTATACATATACCGAACATGGAAATTGAAATCCAATACGATTAACGTAATTATTTTTACCGCATACCGAGAATATAACGTAGAGTACACGAAACAAATTATGATAATATGACTACGAATAAGGATGATATAATTACAATGTGATTTAAAAGAATTAAATTATGAAAAATAGGAGACGTGGAAATCTGCTGAAAATCAGACAGTTGATAACGAAAAAAAAACAATGTCAGCAAATCTGACTGAGAAGGTACTTTAGGGAGGATCATTCATCGATTTTCCAATAGCTTTCCCGGCATATGTAAACAACCGGAAAAAACATGGGAAAAATACCTACCTTCCCAACTTCTCACCAACAATAGTGACTGCACCCATCATACGAATTATGTTGATTTTTTTTTTTATTTGTTCGTTTTTTTTTTTTTTTATAGATTCCAGGTCGAGCGAGAAATATATCAGTTAGTAAAGAACCTTTTAAAACTTTCACATAATAAAATATTTACCGCCATAATATGCGGATTTACCAACTATTCACTCGTTCGGTAATTTTATTCGTCCGAGTATATGACAACTATAAACTAGACTTAAACCAGTGGTTTTCAACCTTGATGAATCGCAACGCCCTATTTTTTATTTTATTTTTATTATATAAGACAATCCCTCAAAAATTGTTCAATAAAACATAGATAATACGATAGTATTTATGATACTTATGATTTTTGACGTCCCCCTAATTATCACTAAATAACTATATTTTTTTTATTTTTTTTTTTTTTTTGTATTGAGTAAAATCTTAACTTTAATATATTATTTAGCTAAATAATGTCATTAATTATTTTCTAAATAAAGTTAAATAAATCTAATAATTAGTGTTCTTGATTTTGCCATGAAAATAATCTTATTGATTAATTAGTAAATTAAAACCTAGGGAGGTTAACATAATTGATCAGTATTATAGCTTATATCGATGTTATATCTTATCCCTTAAATACTTTCTCAGTAAAAATAGAATAAAACAATTATTTTGTTTTGTTATAACTTAACTTTGAAAAAAATTCACCCTATAGTGTCGGCGCCTCTTTAAGGGACGCTTTGGGGAGGCTAAGAGTAGATAGGGTTATATTTTTTAATTTTCTTAAAACCTGCATATAGTATTTTAATTTAAATATTTGTAAGGGGGCTGAATCCAAATAACTTATTAATTTCATAAAATACATTTCTTACCTACATGACAGTACAGTACGCTTAGTACCCACAAAACATGTATGTGAACAACTCAATAAAGAATGATAAAATCAATTCTTCAGCCCAAGTTTAACATTATCACCAAAGACAAGATTAACTGTCCTCGTTAGTTACAAAAATAACTATCAGTCTTCATTGAAATATGATGACGGCTCGCCCATGACGGCTGGTCAGGATCAAATGCTGGTCATTAAACTCAAGGCTCGATTGATGTTGAACAGAAACATTAACGTCAGTTTAGGCCTGATCAACGAATCCATTGGTACTATTAAGCAAGTCATATGAGACGATAATTTTGGCCAAGTCTGCTCTTTTTTTAGTCAATAATCTTACTTCACTTCTACTTTCCGAACAACACTGCTTTTTCATTTTTATTGTTAAACACTTACTTACGTTCTAAACGATAATTAAAACATCAGTAGCATGTGTATTTACATAAAAGTTCCAAAAGTATAACTAAGTGTTAAAAAAACAAAAATAAAAATGCAGTGTTACTCACGAAAGTGTAGTGCGGTAAATGGTTATAGACTAAAAAAAAAAAGCAGATTTGGTAAATATATCACTACTTTGATAGACTGCCTTTTTTGGAAGGGGGTGCGAGACTTGGTCTTTTTTTCATGGTTTTGTTGGGATAATATTGTACTATACTTGTAAAAATAATAATCGTTCGTTTTTAACCGAACCATAATATATACTGATTGCGAAAATAAAAAACTTATAATTTAATAGGTTATAATCTTATTATATTATATTTATTACACACGATTAATGTCAAGACTCGAAAATCTTAAGTCATCATATTTTTTTTATTTATTTATTTTTTTTTTTTTTTTTTACGAGCACTTAAAAATTGAAATATAGTTAACCGAGTTCCTCTCGTAATCGTTTTTAACGGATACGATAATAATTATGATTTATCGTCGCTTTCAAATTTACAGTAATGGCACCTATTTTGACTGTGTGAGGTCAAAGTACCGAAGCGAAACGTCTGTCGATCTTCCAACACCCACTCCAGTCTTCAGTTGATGGTATTTTTAAGCTCATCATTTTTCGTCTTATATCCTATAATAATTTATTACACGTCTTTGCGCACGCTTGTATTTTTACAAAAAAAAAATGCATAATAGCCACTGCATACAAATTCTAAAAAAACAAGTATCTTGCATTGCATTATATACTTCACTTTAATTGTGTCTACTAAAAGCAAAAACCTAAAGCATTTTCAGCAAGATTATTATTTAAGTGCATATTTTATCGTCGTCGGTATGAACGTATAATATATTTTAAAGGTCTGTATACGATTTTTAAGTATGAAAATTTGATTACGATTTTTTCCAGGCATTAATCAGGTATACGTGTAAAATCATTTAGAAATTATTTTCGTAATTTTACTTCAATATTTCAGTACTCTAAAAAACGATTCTGAAAAAAAAAAATAACCCAAAATCAAATTTACTTATAATTTTTTCGCGAAGATAATTACTAATTCATGCGATGGTATAATCGTCCCATCCCTGTTTATCGATGTTTATTAGATATGTATTTATTATTCGTAATTTTTTCGATAACACTCGAAAACCCCCGACAAAGGTTATCCTTTACGCACACTTTAAATTGCACTGTAACGCTATGCACGATAGACGAGAGCCTCGCGTATTTCTATACATTGTGTGATTCTCTATTTCTTATACTTTGAAGCGTTCATCCGATTCCCCGCAATAATATAATATATTATATGCTGTCGTACGATAATAATAATTACTCCGAAGTTGGTAGGCACTGAGGAATCTTGCGAGTGGTACGTGCTCGCTCAAAGGACGTGTCAACTCAAAAACCGACTAATTTTCGCCGCGCTCTTGTCGTGTTACGTCACGTGTATTATACGCGGAATTAGGGCATTCCCCTTCCCCACCCGTGAAGTGTCCCTCCATATTAATTTAAAAGATAACAATTATAAGTTTTATGGATTCTGAACGAAGCAAGGAATATGTTGCAGGTTTTACTATGATGTATTTTTTTCGAATCTGTAAACAATTTTTTTTCACCAGAAATTCTGCTCCAATCAAAAAAAATATTATAGGAATTATCTTGCGAAATTTTTGATCTAGTTGATGTACCGAGGTCATTTTCTGATTTTCTTTCGATCTTTCTATAAATCAATTTAAAAAAAAATGGTAATAGCTTGTATACATTTTGTTGATTTCTAGGTTACTATCATGACAAAAACGGAAAAATATTTCTAATAATACCTCTGCTCAGAATGATATTTCATTATAAATTGATCAGTTTATTATTATATGTACAGTTATAAATTAAATTACTCTATGCATCCTCTCTTTCAACTTCTCTCCTAAAACAGGAGCACACCTATCAGTAGGATCAGTCATTTTTTAAATATAAAGCTCATACCGTTAACTTGAATTACATTAAGTGAAATCTATAAATTATTAATAGGTATTGAAAATGCTCAGTCTAAAAAAAAAAAAAAGCATGGATTGAAATATTCATCTAATACTATTTGAACTACGATTTTAGTAATATCCTGAATGATAATATTATATAATTTAAATATATATTTTTGTTTTTATTCGAAATATTTTCCATAGACGTACCAAGTCTTAAATTTATATTAGATTTAAAAAAACCCCTGTAAAATTGATAAAATTAAAATGTATCGAATTTACCAATTACTAAAATAACATAATATAGCTATTGGAAAATTGTTGATTTTTATTCACATATTCTTCTTTTTTGTGGCTCAAAAGCTTCCAAGACATTTATTCATCCCGACCTACAGTCATCTTTATACTTGATATTGAAAAATTAATATCATAATGATCGTAAGGACTCCTGAAAAAGCTACTCGTGTATACATGGCAACCAAATATAAAATAAAAAAGTTACTAAAATTTAGTATACAAATTTCAATTAATGTATTTTTTGGATTAGCTACAGATTATTTACTTATTGCATGCTGAATTTTAATACAATTGTATATATAATATCAACAGGCAATATTTTCGTATAGTTATGTTCCGAGTTTAAGGTATAAATTTAATAACAAAATTATCGAGGAGTGTCTGAAGATCCATGAATTCACTAGTTTAATGTTAAAATTAACAATCATTGTTGAGACCCAGAAGCCTTTTTACACTGAATAATATTATACTTATATATAATAATTATCATTATTTGTTTTCTAGACGTTGTCGAATTTCCCAAACATTATGACAAATTTTAGACAGCGAGTATTTAAGTACTTTTAAATTTGTATTTTATTACTATTATTATTTTCTTTTAAGGTGGGCTTGTTGTTTAATAAACAAATAAAAACACGAAATATTCGTGATGCGCCGTCAGTTCCAGTATGCGCTGTTGTAATATTGCTCAAGCATATTCAAATTCAAGCGGTTTGTTCGGAAAAACCGTTCGGGACATATTATTTTTATTAATATAATACACCGCGCGGTAAGTAGATACGGGTAGAGTTTTGTGTAACGTCGAAAGCTATTATACTTTTTTATTGCACGCGAATCGTCGAGTTTTTCATCACGAGCGCGCGCGCGCACACACACGTCGCAATAATAATAATATTATTATAAAACGTATAATAATCATCCGTGCTATCTACACATACATATATATATATACATACACGCCTTTAGTTAAACGAAAAATGAAAAAACCAACCCCGGTTTGCTTGTGTTTAATGTTGAAAAAAATAATACAAATAAAATGTGAAATAGAGCGCGAGGTAAATATTGCCAGGCATAAAAGCATAATAATTATAATAATATAAAAAAAAAACATATTTTTTTTTACATGAACGATTAAAAAGAAAAAAAACCGATATTATAATGTATAATAATTTAATTAATTTTTTAATCACGATTAAAACGCATGTTCTTTTTTTCTACGTCTATAAAAGACCTACCCATATTACATCCCTACTATAAAAGCACGGGCGTAAAACGAAAATGAATATTACGTCAAAAAAAAAAAAAAAAAAAAATAGTTTAAAATTAATCTGAAATTAGTATAATATTATAATATTTAAAACTGTTAGTATCATCAAATTATCGGATCTCTCGTTGAAATTTTGCAAATTAAAGATACGGAAAATTCTATCTATTTAATATGTATATGCTGTATACGTTTGCAATTTTACGCTAACCAGATCCAAATCAAAATCCAATAACAATTTAAATTCGATTCATGAAGTCTATATTTTAAGTACGCAAAATTATTTTGTTATTAATTTTCAAATACAATTTAAAATTATTTTAACTTTGAAACGAACGGTCTTAAATACGAATAAAATTGCCTATTAATCAAACATTTCGCATCAAATTTAAAACAAAATCTCGTATTCTCGTTGAAAAACTAGCTAAACGATTTGAAAACACTTCAAAGTATTATAATTACCTATATTAATTGTACAGTTATTCGCAATATTATTTTCCCGTATGTATGCTCACATCGCGGCGGGAACGAGTGTTTTATTCACCAAAACCGCGCATTAAACAAATACACCTAGAGTCACGACCGACGTTTCTAATAATAAAATACGGATATATTTTGTCCGCGGTGCGGTTTTCTGCCGTTTTCGCTTAATATAAACGTCCATAAAACATGAGAATATGTATTATGTATTCTTTTACGAATACACACGCGCACGCACGACACAATTATAACGGTATAAGTTAGCATATTTTATCATTATTGCACAGAGTTTACAGCCGCAATGTGTTCCTAAAATCCGAGTGTTAGTTTATTATTATTGCGGTCTTCTAAGTTTTCGAGCAATTTTTTATAATCGTGCACCAGTGTCGTATACCGGTATTATGATACAAACGCACCGTCGCACCGACCTAATATAGTGTTGGAAAGAAAAAAAAAACCGTACTTATTACGTTACAAATTGCGATTTATTTTCCGAAGCCTATACGCGCGATTCAATACGAAATTGTATTCTATTATCGACGGGGTCATCGCCGGTCAAAATATCTCTAGTACAATATAATGTAATATATTATTTCTCCTTCTGTGAAAATAAATTATTTTTTTTTTTTCTAACATTGTACATTGTATTATTTTTGTTCCCGTAGCTGCCGTGGATTGTATTTTAATAATAAAAAATCTCTTTACAACATATAATAATATTGTGGTTTTTTTTTCAAATTCTTTAATACATTTTATGATACAAAAAAATTTTTTAAAAAATCTCTCGGACGAAACAGAAAAAGAAACTTATAAACATTATTTTAAATGAATTTACCGTAGCAACCTAATACAACTAGAATACATTTAGATATATAATTTGAATACGATAATGTTTACCAATACTATCAATAACTATTATACTAATATAATACCAATTGTAAAGTTATACATATCTACCTAAAATATTATAAATCGTTTTAAAAATGATATTATAAATGGGTTTTCCTAATTTATTATTACTATACAATTATATAATTCGATATAATTCTTATTTACTACGTGGGTATTTATAGTGAATACCTACGTTTTTTTTTTTAACCCAACGAAAACGAAGTACTTACCTACCTAAAGTGATTGGATATTTCATATATAAGTAGAAAAAGTTCAATGGACGTTCAGTGTCGGTTGATTGATTTTTATTTTTATGGATCATGCCATTTCCTCACCTGCAGCCTATACCAAAACGTATCTTAGCATGTTTCGGTAACATTAGTTTGACCATCGCCAACATTTTCGGGATTTTCGTTTATAATATTAATTTCATAAATAATAATCGTTTCCAAACGAGAACATTAACAATACTACTTATGTTTCTCAATACGTAATTTAGAACAAAGTATAAATTGAAGGAATTTTGTGATGGCGACGAAAAATCTCACGACTATTAAATAATAGAAGGAAAATGAAGAAAAAAATAACCCATCTGATTTGAAAAGAGACTAGTTTTCTACAAATAAATATTAATTGGTGACACTATGTACTATGCATAACACGACTAGCCTAGATTTATGCACAATACAGAAATCTCTTTAGTAGAAAAGTATAATATTATTCTGTTTTTGAATCGGAGTTTGTACAATAATACAATATAGGGGCTATTATATTTGAAAATCGAGAGTTTTTCACATCAGCTCTGCCCGAGACTACGAATAAATGACGTGTCCGGATAAACACACGTATACGTATGGAGAAAAAAAAGGGAAATTTTATCGGTTTTCGGCCCTTTTTTCATTTTAACGACTTAATGGACGTACGTTTGGTAACGGAAACCGTCTCCGTGATGGTATAAATCTGCATCAACGATCGGCGCGAAAATGTAGGCGTTTAAACGAATTTAAATGTATAATCACTTGGTCTATATACGAGAGTTTCTAATTGTTTTTTTTTTTCTATTCGATTAAAAAAAAAAAAAAATGAAAAATAAAAATCGTCATTAATCTAAAAAAAAAAACCACCATAAATATCTTTCAAGATTCATTTATTTTATTACTCTCGCTTTCGCACTCAAACGATAAAATATTCGAACAGTTCCCCCTCCCTACCGCAAATTTTCCCGACGATTACATCTGTACGCGGATATTGTGTAAATTTGATTTTCTGTTCAGAAATTTCGATCCCTCGGCGGTGGCGCGGTTCAAAAATAGTACTCCCCAAACATGTCACAAATTGTGTTATTCGAAACGTATAGGTATGTAATTACATAATATAGTTCGTGTTGGAAAAATAAAATGTCTATTCCGTATATACTTACCGGGTGCTCGTGTTTATGATATATTATTATACACGTTTTGTTTCGATGTTTCTTGAATTGCGCAAAGTCATGCGAAAAACAGAGGGTGTTTATTTTTGTTTTATTAATAATATGGTTTTGAAAACGTTTCGAGGCATATTCGTGTTCGCAACGATGTTTTAAGCGATTAAATGCTTCATAAACAGTTCATAATGATAAAATACCGGCAATCGCAGCAAAATGCTCGGAAAACATGTTTTAATTTCGACATATTATTTTGTTTTGGAAATTCGATGAAATCGCGCTTGTTGTCCGTGTGTAGTGTTTGTTTCTTTTTAGAAAATGGACGATTCGACTTGATTATCTTGAGGAAGTGGGCTAACGATAATAATAATTATTTGTAAAATTCAATTCAATGTTATATTTCCCGACTGTACAGGTAAGTCCTCTAAAAGGCATAAATGACGAGCATTCATGTATTAATAGGACGAATGTATAATTAATATGATTAATCAGGGAGATATTTTTTTTCCGGCATGAATTATGAGATTTTAACATAGACAATAAAAGTTTCTATCACAGGTTTCTTAATTATCTATGATGGATTCGTCGATATACGCGTGAATACAATTTATTTCATGGATTAATTGATCGAATTAGGCTTCTTGGTACCTGCAGTAACTACATGACCAAATGTGGGATTTTATTCATATCATAAAAATACAATAATATTGTTTGCGATTTTAATCGACATACTCGTATTTGTATCATCTCGACCGCTGTATACCCGTAATTAATTTTTAGGCGTTTAAAAAGTGCGCAGAAAAATTATATTATTCTTTATATAGTACGATGATAATATATTTAAATTAAAATTACAGTTATTACCGAGACAGTGCGTTAGGCGCGTAGCGATAAATCTTTATTATTTGCACGGCTGAACTATTTAATTTCAACGACGACGTTACCTAGTTATAGGTACCAATATAATTTAAAAAAATTGTTTATCCTCCGTCGTATTTTAATAAATTAAACGAGACGAAATACATTTGTTAAACCACCGTGCGTATTTTATTAGTATAAACGCAATAATAGTTATACAATTCGAATGATTATTATTCTGAGTGTGAGCACGAAATAACCACGTACAACAAACATTTATACGATATTTATATATTTATATATACGAGCCTACATAAATTTATATAAATTCAAGCGCGTCCGCACTTTTTAATGAACTGAATGAAAAAAAAACCCCGTTTTACAATTATAAAAGAAGCCTTTTAGGATCCAAACGCTTCGGTATTCCCGTTTGCTGTGTACGTAAACTTGCACAGTTTTACACTCTAAACCGTAAACCCGTACTGAAAAAAGGGTGAAATCAATTCACGTTATTTGCATCGCGTATGGGTGTTAAATAAAATTACACCGCAGTAAATCGTGTTAAGCTTATAACGTCGTCCTCTATACTATTACGTGTACATTAGGCGTGTCTCAAAGATATTGCACTATTTTTCACATTCTGTGCGGAGCGATGGAATGTATTGGTTTTGCGAGTCTTGTTCTTTTTTTTTTCTCCCGCTCGTGGCCGAGTTCACGGCTAGAATGCTTCATAATAATATACAAAAGCTTTTTAGAAAAATAGCCAGTTGTTATATAGAAAGAATATTGATTTTGTTACTTCGAAAATTCCAGTCGCTTATCCTAATAACGGGAAAAACTCAACATTTTTCAATTGGATTAAGATTTCTGATAGAAAAGTTATGACGCAAAATCCGAAAAATAACGCGGAAAAGCAAAAACGGTAAGAGGGTTTAAATGTTTCCCTTATAACGGCTTTAACTTATTAAATACAATTTTCTAACGCTACACAATTTTTATTTTTGTTTATAATACGTACAATTTGATTTAAACAAAATAACTTTGTTTTGATCATTTGTTTTATTAGACAATTATATTTAATTTAATTGTTATTTATTTTATTATTTAATTTAAACCATTCTACCATTCGGTCTAATAATATTCGCTTGAAGTGCTTTTTTCAATTTTTTTTTTTTTTAGGTTTTTAAGTCCTTTTTTGTGAATTTCAAGCGCAATAAGTCCTGAACCCTAATTATGGGTTACTCGGTATTAAATCAATAATCTGCACTAGCAAAGTGATAAACGCAAGCTGTGACTTGCAATCACGGTACACGATTATTTGATATTATAATTATCGAGCTAATACGGCCCGTATTATAATATACATACATATTTATATATATATTATTAAATAGACCCGGGGATGGGAAACGCCGCAGTGTTACAACACGACAAGAATACTATAATATCGAGGCTAATGGTTATTTATTATGTCGGCAAATATTTCGAAATATTAAACAGACTGCGTACGAACCCCCGAGAAAATTTACCGCAAATACGGTTTTCAAACCTATTATTATTATATATGTTACCGAATTAATGGAAAACGTACTCGTATACAATGTGAACTATATTATAACAACGTCCAATTATACAACACGTCGTACGGATATATACGCGTACTGCACGCATTGTAATAATGATAATTTTACTTTTTTGCTGCGAAGAAATAATTATCATTAGAAAAAACGGCCGGGGGAAAATAAAACACAATGTATAATATCGTTTCGAATTGGCAAACGACTCATTTTAATAAACAATTTACTCGGCGGTTAAACGCAATAATAATTATACGACGACAGCGACTCGTTTAAAACTGTTCTTGGACATGATTTCCATCGTTTTCCCATACTTTATATTACGAGACAATGTTATATTATGTTTGCGTATAATAAGAGCATTAAGAGCTCAATGAGACGAAAAATGCTACGAAACGTTAAGGGGGATAATATTATATACATTGCCGAAAAGTCCAGAGCACGGTAATATAATATTTTAATATCGCGGTTAGTCTTGCGAACCGTAAAATCGAAAAAGCAGACCGGATATAAAGGACCTATATCTGACGGGCAGGTATAGCAAAACATCGAAAAACCGCCGTAACCACACGCGGTTTAATAATATTATTATAACAGTGTTTAGTGAAACATAAAATTAATACGTACAATATTATCGCGTGAAAAAATTATTTTTGATTCGGTAATTACGTCGCTAAAGAAGTAACGGGTTTATCGGTCCACGTAATAATGTCAAAATTAAATTTATTCCCTATATAAAACATTTATAATCGAACAAAATATTATAATATAAGTAGGATTGGGCAGACGAAAAATCTTATTACCTGTCATATTCTTTTATTACTTATTACTTCAATTTTTAATGAGCTGTGTATTGAATACAGTGATGTTCGTTTGCGTCAACTGGACAACCCTACATAATAAGTTTAAAACAAATTTGACTTTTGATATGTGGTACTTCGGAAAAATACTACAAATCTCTTTAGAAAGAGCTAAAAATGAAGAGGTTAAAACCAAATTAAAGAAAATAGAATATATTCAATGCTGAAGAGATAAGATGATAGGTTTATACAATACGGTACGTATGCAAATTTACAAGAAACGGCAATAATTAAAAGAAAATATGTTAAAGGATACGAATATGAAAATACCTGACCAAGGGCAGAATGTATGATCCAAATCATGAAGGGCGTAGGCACAGAATAATACAAAAATTGAATAAATGAACTACGCTACAACAAGGAAATATGGAAAGCTAGGTGCAACAAGCCGATCTTAGGATTGTTAACTAGAAGAAGAAAAAGGTCCTTGATAATATTATACATTTTTTAAAAATAATTTTCCGAGACAAAACAAAAATATATATCCTAGTAAAGCTATAAAAGCTTTCTCACTCTACTCTAAATATAAAACTTATTCAGGTAAGACGAAACAAAATTGTTTTTACGTGTTTGACAGATTATATATTATCACAAAAGCACAAAACACGCGTATACTTAAGTATATTCGCGATTGACAGAATGTCAAAAAATATCGAAATTAAATAATAAATATTATTTAACAGCTGGTAATATGGAAAATAAATTTTTTTTAAATAAAATATATCAAAACTGTATAGTTATTTTTTTTTTTAAACTAAAATAGTGAATTCCGTTGAAACTAGTGCATAATTGAATATATTGTCGTGTTAAGCAATCACTTAGTTCTCCGTTGCGAAATCACAGGAATATACAGTGCGTGTATAGCAGATAGGTATTGCATTTAATTAAAATGCAAATAATAAACGGGATACCGCAAAATTTAATAACATTTCGTGGTATAGTTGAATACCATATCTGCCATATAGGTACCTAGTATGTAATTCTTCTACTATATCTTGAGTACTCCGGAATGTGCAGTTTTTATGTACCGAATTAAAAACAAAAACAAAAGGCAATATCGACAAAACGAGTATTTTCTGTTAATAATAATAATTAATTTTTATAGATATAATTGGTATAAACGGTTTCAAAAATATTGACATAACTTTTGTAAAACATCTATTGTAAAAATAAATAAATAGGTAATTTTATTAAACTCGTCAAAACTCATTGAACGATAATAGTAATGATAATAATTTGTAGGTGCTATCAATAATATTTTGTTTAGTTTACTGTAAAGAAAAATAAAAAAAAAAAACAGTTAAATTGGCTTTAATATGACCAGTAATATTTTACGGATCTGAAACTTGACCACTTAGGAAACAGACCAAAACATAAAAAAAAAAAAGCAAAAGATCATTGGACCGGTAAAGGATAACATTATCAGTGAATGGAGATGTAAGAAAACCAAAAGCTACATATGACATTCTACGATGGGCTAGACATACACGGAGAATCCGAAACCTCCTGATACGATCAATACTGGAACATAAGTCAGAACCCAATAGGGAAAAGACCTTTGGAATATTCCCTGAGGAATAGTCGGGAAGACGATGTGAGAAAGCATGCGGAAGTGTTAGGTGGTGGACGATTTTGGCAATGGATAGAAATCGAAAGAGAAATGCATGTGGGATGGACCTATATATTATAGAGGTCGAATAAACCAAAATAATAATAACAATAATAATAATCAATATTTTGTGCTTGAAAACATCGGGGATAAAAGAAATAAACGGAAACGTGAACCTATATGTATAGAAATCGATTATAATAAAACACAATATATTGCACGCCGGAAAAGTCTAAGGAAGTAAGCCTGTCTCGGTGTGTGGCCGTCGGGGATTTTTTTTTTTTGTTTAGTTACTGTCGGGTTTTTCGTAAAATCGCCGAGAACGCTTCCTTTGGAAAAAAAAAATATGCATGTGTAAAGGTATACAAATACATATTTTTTTTTTTTCTATTGTTTTTGTTATTTTTTTTTTCTGTTTATTTATGGTATCTAATGACCGTTCGTACCGTATAATCTTCGCTGCGGTCGGCACACAATTCCGGAACAGGTTAAGTGAGGTTTATAATATTGTTATATGCATGTACCTGGGAAGGTACACACATTGTCGACTATTAATATTCATCCGCCGTTTTCTATTTCCGGCAATCGCGCATAACCGACTCGCCCCCAGAGGTACCCGGACACGCGCGGTACAATATTTAATCTCTCTGCAGTTTTTCATCACAAATGCTGATTTCCCGTGCACCTCGTCGAATGATAAATCATCGACTGAAAGTGCAAGAGCGTAATTATAATAACTTTGTTTGTTAAATTGTCCGACATCTCCCCCAGCCTCGCCTTACGAAATTCCGGAAGTTTATTTAGTTCCGAGACATCGTTCGCCCGGAACATGTCAATAATTAAAAATTAAACAGACGTCAGCAACTATGTAAAATTATTGTAAACTCTGTTTTTCTTGGACGGTTGCTTTAATGCATACCTAACCCCATTCAATATTGGTCTAGCGTTTGTTCACGAATCACACGTATTGTATAGTTAGGGTGCTTTATAGGTGAAAATAAATTTTAATTATACGCATTTCGAATCGTGTAGTTAGTACTTCACAAGTGAAACTTTTATTTTTTCGATTTTCAATGTTTTTCCCTTTTTTTTTTTTTTTTGTTAAATTATTTTTTTTTCTGAGTTTAAATATAACTTTATAGTACACGGAATAATAAAAATAATATATTTTAAATAATACCAGAAAAAAAAAACAACACAAATTTGCCCATAAATCTTCGTAGATAATCGCGGCGGTTCACGAAAAAATATAATCACCCTGAATGTAGGTATTATGGACGTGTGATAATAGTGGTAATCGAAATGTTATAAAAAAGGTGTTTGTGTATCCATTTTATTTGTAAGGATACATTATTATTATAACCATTCGTATGTTAAATTTAAACATGTAGCATATAAGTATCACTGAATTTCTCTTCGGGTTAAGCTATTATACCCATTGACCACATATACATACCCACATTGTAGGATTGGCCTTTGGGAGCGGCCGTATCTATAGCCCCGTATCGGTTAGTTTAAATTTTCCAAACACACAGGGTCCTGCGGCCGTATTGTTGATGTCCCGAATAAATTTTTCTGACACGTTTTCTCTCCCGCGGTTAAATTGGATCCCTTTTCTGTTTTTTTTTTTTTTTTTTTTTTTTATCGCTATACTTACTTATATCGATGGTCCGCATTCACAACTGCGTCGCGGAGCCATTGTGCGACAGGACGAAAATATATTATTCATTCATATAGAACACACGATACCACCACTGTCGCCGCCACCACCGGAGAAAATAAATAAAAAAATACTGCAGTAAGAAAACTATTATAAAAAAAAAAGTTGAAATTGATGATAAAATGTTGGTTTGTACCTATTATTGCAACTTTTCCGTATAAAACATGTACATACATTTCTAGACAATTGTAAAAATTTAAAACAAAACTAAAACTTTAAAACTATGGAAATTATAGGATTATTTGGGAAAAAGTTTTTGGAAAAAATATTCTACTGGAGTTTGTTATTCCCCCCTCCCCGTTCGTGTGCGTACCATAATATTGAAAAAAACGATCGATATTCGTACATAAATGTTTGAAAAGTAATATTTCGAATGAAACGCGAACAAAATCTGTTATTCAAATTACAACAATAATTTCCAAAATATAACGTAAAACCTTGATTAAGAAACTAACATAATAAACATAAAAAATGTATATGACATTTTGTGCTTGACTTGCATTATTGAACTCTATGTTCTGTTTTAGATATTATAGTTCTCCAAATATGATCGTTCGTTATTGAACTGCGTAATTATTACGAATCAAGTAAAAATATCCGAGAAAAAATATCAACGTTTAAATGTATAATATATATATATATATATATATACTGTTTTGATATTTGTACTGACGAATGCGATTTTTAAATTAAATAATGTTATAATGTTATAATTTAATAATGATTCAATAATGTATATGATAATGAACATGATTATTTATTAATTGTTATGCATTTAAACTTTTATATTTTCCACCTTGACATTTTTACCTTTGTTATTTTTTCCTCGGATATTATACATACGGATATTTTTACCAGTTACCAATTATTACGGGTGAAATTTCAAAAATGACAAACACTATTCCGCAATTTCGAAAATGATACATACCATTAGATCAAAACTATAATATAATAACTTCCTGGAAAGTAATAACAAGATTTTTTGAATAATGTTTTTTTTAATATACCAAAAAAAAAAAAAATTCTATTATTCTAATTTCTCGAGAATTTTAAACTGCGTGAATTTATGGATGAAAATATTTCGGGGATAGTCTATTCTCTGCTTCGGGGATTCGTTTTTTTTTTCGTTGATTTTTAGTATAATTTGTTTCCTTCAAAATATTATATCTTTTCCCCAAACACTTGTCCGTGTCCGCGCGTCTACGTCATAAATCGTTTTCATAACATTTTCTTGCCATTATTATATACACCTATCATATATATTATATTTCACAACAACAAAAGCGCAACTGGATTGAAATGCATTACACGTTATATTTATTCGTTGTAATTCTATATAAGACGTGTAAATATCATCCCCAACGAAAATACACGCTGATAATATAGGCATCCACTGTACCCACTGAAAGCTGAAACATAATATATAATGTTGGTTATGTACCTGTATATTATTATTATTTTATCACATTTATAGTGAAAATGATACGGCGTACATTTTTTATTTTAAACGATTAATCCTACAGTATAAAATAAAATTCTAATCGATATACCGTTTTAATTGCGAGAACCAAAATATTTTTCAAGAATATATAGACATGATTGGACATAAAACACAAGATATATTACAAAACTAAAAATGTCGGTATGTACATAAGTATCAAAAAAGTATACAAAACACAAGACAATTCAATTCAATATTTGCAAAACTCAACGTCAATTTGATGAATATTTTGGTATGGTACTTATAAAACTTGTATTATAACTTACAAAAAGGAAATAATTATTATAAGCACAAATAACAACTTATGATTTTTAAAATTAAAATTTCAAAATAAAATATATTAATAATAATCAATATAATAAATAAAGGTAAACGTTTTGTATTAATTTTTATCAAACATCATTAATCAATCAAAATAACATCTATTTGGATGTTTATTAAATGGTTATTTATAGCATATACTGATTAATTGTTGCTTAACATTTTAAAAAACTAATTTTTCGAATATTTTTATTGATAAATCGGATCTATACGGTGAATATATAAACTAAAGAAAATGAACTATCAACGATCGTTTGGTGCCTGTTAACTTTCTTTTGTATTTGTACGAGCCTTATAATATTTAAATGAACCTAATTAATAATGATTAATACAATTTAAAAACCATAAATGTCTGGTAACGCTGTAATTATATTTTAGATTTTACCTATACAATATTATACATAAGCGTGATTTTTTTTTCTTTGTGTCCATGAACAAGATTTTAACCTGAAGAGACACGTTCCGATAGAAAACTTGATTGGAGATTTCTTGTGGAATTTTAGATCTTTAAAGACTGTGTGTATAGTTGTGCAAATGAAATTCCCAATCATTTTTTCCTGACATTATAATAACTATACCTATAGTACATAGTTTAACAACATTTTTTTTTTCTAAACAAAATATTTTGTTGGTTATACAAAAATAATTTGAACAGTTTTTATTACGATTAATGGTAACCTGATAAAAATCAACTAGGTACACCTCACTGTTCGCTACAGTATAGAATCGTATTTCTCATTTAAAAATGTTATTTTATACGGAATATCTACTTATATCATGTTGATAGTACAGTTGTTAGTAAGTGGCAGGAATATCAACGGTAATGTTATGATTAATAACGACACAAGTCTAGGTACTATAAAATACAATAATATACCAAACTGAGTAACTGTATAGAATAATATTGTTGTAATATTATATGACGTACACGTTTTCACAAAGTCATCAATTTAACAATATGTAGGTACTTTTGCCCGAAAGTCAAGAGACTGCTGTTTGTAAAACTCACACATACATGCGTACAACATTAGTGCATTATATACCTACTAGCTTGTATGTATCCACATTCTCGTTGAAGAATTCCCATATAAAAACACACACTAATACTGATAAATGTCGAGGAGAAACATAACATAATAATTGTATAGTAAATGTTCGTATTCGTTGAGGTGTATACGTATAGTTTAATAGTGAGCGAAAGACGATTGTAATAAAATCAATATTCAAATGGAATAGCTGGTACCTAGTTAGATTTCGAGAATCACGCGACAAAATACATTTTTTTTTTTTTTTTTTTTAAATTATTCGTTCGAAGGTTGAAATAAGCATGATAAATTGGACAAGAAAGTAATAGCGTATTTTAAAAATAACAAGTTATTTTCGAAATCGATTTGACACTATTTTCGGGCTGTTGCTCGTATTAATAAACTATTACCTAATGCAATATACAGACGGCTATAGAAAGATAAAAGGGGTCATCCATAAATCTGACTGTATCCGACGGCAAATCACCAGTCAAATCTGAGTAATCGAAAAGACGAAAAATACCGATGCCTTTACAGATTTGAATGTCCATTATTTTACCGGAATAAAAATGAGCCTCCATGAAGATTTGGAAAAACGTTTGCGTCCGAATCGCCGTATAACAACATACTGTATACTGTTCGCAAATAACTGTACGATAAGTGTGACGATCAGCACCGAATTTCATGTCCAAGAGACCCC
Source organism: Cinara cedri (assembly GCA_902439185.1). NCBI lineage: Eukaryota > Metazoa > Arthropoda > Insecta > Hemiptera > Aphididae > Cinara > Cinara cedri. The sequence goes on from CABPRJ010000501.1 coordinate 528,304, forward strand.
GGGGCCCGTATCAGTAAGAAGCCCCAGTAAATTTAAAAAACGGAGGTGTTTAATATTACGAAAAAATTGATACTTAACAGTGAAATAACTTGTTTCGTGGAATCCGTTCATAAATTAAATTATTTAGCGGCCTCTGGGTCTGGGCCCCATTGACTACTCTAAATCTGGCCCCGGAATTATGATACGGTGTTGGCTGTCTATACAATTGTTGAGGTTATGTTTACAAGTGACGATATAAAACATTGTAGCTATAATGGTTACGGGAAATCACGTGCATTTCACGTTAGATTTCGAAATGTCGGGCGGTTTTTTTTTTTTTTCTACGTCTCTTCTGCGGGTTGTTTATTACGCAGCGTCTCGGCCGATGATCGCGAACTACAGTAATATTGACTTTCGTGAATTTAATTTCGACTGACGGACGATAACTCGCGCAAAGTAGACAGTGCCAGCGAACGCATAACAATATCGTGTCGATGTTTGGCGACACGGCCAAAACGTCGTACAGGTATAATGCCTACGAAATGAACGGCTCCCGTGACAAAACGTTATCTACTGCGGCCAAAGCATTTAATCTTCGGGTTCAAAAACCCATTAGAGAACTTACCGTGTCGTCAATTCCGCCCGCTATCTCTGTATACCTAGTACGTAGGTTAGGCGTGCACTCGACAATTCCCGGTGCGTTCGAAACGACTTGTTTTCGTTTTAGAACCGCCGAAAACACGATTCGCACGCGCGTATACGCCGCCGGAGTCTGTTCGTACAGTGTTTGAGAAGAAAAAGAAAAAAAAATGTTTGATTTATTTGTTTACGATACCAGAAGCGGTCCGCTTTGTTTTCGTATTTTTGTCCCCCCCCCCTAACGTAATACTCAAACCAACATTTCTCCCCCCCCCTCTCCTACCCCTTTGTGAGACTAATGCGCGTTGCTCATCCGGATAAAAGCCAATACTGCGCGCGGTGTACACACAGCCGAATAATATCCGAAAATAGATCGATTAATTTCAAATTATTAAATTTAACAAAAAAAAAAAAAAAAAAAAAAATGTTACAGATAAAATTATTTGACGCAACTAGATTTGATTGATAAAACAAAACGTACGAATTAAATAATTTGAGAAACGCGAGAAGTTAAGTGACTTAATACACGGAATGGCCGATTCAAATTACGGGACAAAAGTGTCGTTTGGAACCGTTTTGTCGGGACGTTTGTCTCAAACACGAGACAATGCCGCATAATACGGGACGTATGGGGAACCCAATCGCACGTCCCGCCTGTAATACACACGGCGTCTGAACCGCACGCCTTTTTTTTCGAAATTTACGTTAAAACCTACATGCGCGATGATAGAGCGGGGACACTCAAAAGGCCCGACGAATCATTAGAGACCGCGTCCACCGTTATTCGTTCAAATCCCGGACGTGTCGGAGGCACGTAGGTTTGCTACGTGCGACTGAACGCAACGACTAGTCGTCATAACCGGAAGCTGCGTGCCGGCTGGTTTCCTGTACGCGAGCGACTACACTTCGCGACCGGTGTAGAACAGTCCAATTTAACCTAAGGTTTAGTAGCGTGCAGACACGTTTACGATTTATTTATTTTTGTTTTTTAATTTTAATAATATTACTGTAACGTAATTATGAAACGAACTACGGCGGAGAAAATTATTATTAATAACAATAATAGCATAATTAATCTTCTGACGGAGGAGGAAGGAAGAGAAGAAGACGGCTAAAATGTCGTCCTGGTTTGGCAAAAATATTGATTGAATAGTGTGTTTGACATAATTATTATTTATCATTATTGTTTATTATTTAATAATTATAATTTTGTCATAAATCGCCGTGAAAAAAAAAAAAAAATAACCTACAAAAAATCAAATTCGTCATGCTATTTTGATTGAAAATACAGAACGGACGCACACGACTCTGCAAACAAACACTGCTATCGGATCAGTATAGCCGCAAGCCGCAACGGTCGTTTTCGACACGCACGCGTCGGTCGCACATTGGAAACCGCGTTCGCGGATTAAACACAGATCAGTCATTCGCGACTAGTTGCGTCCAGTCGTTGCGGCCAGTCGCACGCGGGAAACCGCGTAACCTGACGTAACCTGACCGACCGTACCTCGACGGTGCGGCCACACAGAAAGCCACGCGCGCTGTGTTCGCCGCACGCATGCAAAAACCGGCATTCTATTGCGACAACGTAAACGGCCGCACAGAATGGCGCGCGCTGTGTTCGCCGCACGTATGCAAAAACCGGCATTCTATTGCGACAACGTAAACGGCCGCACAGAATGGCGCGCGCTGTGTTTCGGACGTTGGCCGAGTCGCGACGCGTCGCCGGCGCGTACGATTCTCGGCTATATTTTTGAGCGACGCGCCACTTGTTACCGCATGCAAGACAATCGTTCCGTTGCTAAAATACTTTTCCGGAGATTCGGTTCTTTTTTTTTTTATATTTCAATGTTCCCTTTTTAATAATTAATTAGAAGTTCGTCGAATTGATTAGTAGTTACGCGAACGAACTATTAGCTTGTCGTTTGGTTTTTTTTACGTAGCATACGTAGCTGCGAAACGTAACGCAGCGCTCTGCGTGGCCACACGCAGCGTACGTAGGCGTAGCATTCTGTGCGGCCGCGAGCGCGCAGAAAGTCCGACGGACGGGTTAGGATCAATAATCGACTGTCCGAGAAATCCTCCGGCTCGTTATTGCGACGAAATCGTTACACCGGGTTATCGCGAGTTTCGGCATTTTCGTTTCGATCGTATTTAAAATGCGAACAAAACATCCGCGATGTCTGCAAATAGACTTCTGGGAAACGTCTCCGGCGGAGGTCGACGACCGCGGAGAGGCGAACGTTACGCAACTCCGCCGTTCGGGTTTTTCGCGTTACCCGACGAGACGTTATTTCGTATTTTGCCGTTTCGGCTCTCGGAACAGTAATATTAGATAATCGCACGGTTTCTGGAAATAGATCGAAATAGATTCAGTTATCGGCGGGGTATCGGTACCTACTCCTCGGAAAAGTGTCCCGCGGTCATCGAACCCGACGAGGGGCTCACGAGTGGGTTTATACCGCGTCGGTATCCGACCGCCGTCGCCGTCGCCGTTGCCCGAGTACCGGACACCACGTCGACTTGGACCAGTGGTTCCCAACTCGACGTTACAGGCGGCACGGACCACCGTGGTACATTTTCCTGCACCGTTCAATTCTACCCGCACGTTTGCAGCACGTGCACAACGGAATCGGCAACACGGCAAACTGACCACGCGCTTGAGACGAGTCCGCGGACCGCCAGACGGAAACCAACGATTCGGACGAGGAGAAGACGGCGCGCCAATTGTTATCGTTTTGAAAACGATTAAACAATTCGCGGTCTACTGCCTACAAGTATTGATGTACATTTATCGCCGGTAAACTATTTTTCCGTGATAATATTGCAAGATCAATGTGTCTAAATTGAAAACATACAAACGTAACATTATTATATCCTTATCTAATAAAACACGACCGTGAACCCGGCGGCACGCTCGTAACCGAATCCAAATTCAACCTGCCAACATCTTTGTCGGTCATTTGTTCGACATTGTTGGAAAGTTTTGATGGTCTGTCGGACGGTCGTTCGAAATCGATGTGCGCTTTTTTAAAAGCGCCGCCAAATTCACACCGACCGCCGACTTTTCGCCGGACACTTCAAAAACCACCCAAAACTGCTCGTTACGGTTTGTTGGGCATTGTTGGAAAAGTCCCGCCCCATTTTTCGGAGCTCCGTTAATAAAACTTTTTACAACCCTATTTTTCTATACTGAAATACAAACTGTAATTAACTGAGGAAAACTGTTTCCCTTCTTATAATCGTATACTATATTGCAATTGTAATTTGTAATCTTATAGGTAGACAAATGTTAAATACATAATTTCATTAAAGCTAGACAAAATCCAATAAAATATACACCTACATAGTAATTTGTTTACCGGACAATAATTAGGAATTAGGTAGTAACAATATTGTCGGTTGTTTAATTGAAACGATTAAAAATGTATCACTCGTAAAATGGTACCAAATTTAAACTTATTGCTTCCCGATAAATTACTTATCTGCATTACTTATTTAATTCGCCAAAGTAAATTTGCCGGTTTAGATCACTGCGTTGCCTTTAAGGCTGCGGGTCTTTGCGTCACAATGTTAAACGTCGCGTTGCTCATCTACACGACCGATAAATTTGTCGTCGTTTTTTTTAGTTTCATAAATCCGGAGAGTGTAAGAAAGGTGACCTTTTTTCTCATATACTTATTTTTGCATATAAACAGTACGCAGATACCCCAGGCCGAAACCCCGATGATTTTTCGCGTCCCAGTCCGCCCCCGGTCTCCGAGGGTATTCAACGGTAAAACGAATAAGTTATTTCAGCGGCGTGACTTGGGGGTGGGGATGGGGGGTGATGTGAGTGAATTATGTTATTAAGCGCTATTAAAACTCATTGGAATATGTATTTTCTTCTTGTTACTGATAACAAATACTCAAATCTCTCCCCGAAAAAAAAAAAAATATAAAAATAAGGTCCTAGTCACGCCTCCGAGTTATCGTGTAGTCTTACTACGCGCGTACAAATACGAAGTAGAAAACGTGTAAGAAATTTCCCCCCCCACACACACACACACACACAATATGCTGCGTGTAACGGTACGGTGACGGTGACGTACCGTCGCATCGTATCGGCGCAGAGGATATGACAATTGCGCGAAACGGAATCGGAGAATAACTCGATATTAATTTAAAGAAACTATACAGTGGGAGAACAAAAAAAAAAAACAAACACAAGAACCGTCCGGGAAGATTTTTTTCAGAGAGATCGTATAGAATTTGTAATACGGTTGTTTTTTTGTTTTTTTTTCATGCTATTAAAAAGAGACGTCGGGTCGAAATATTATTATTTTACTGTGCGGTACGGTGTCGTTTATATTTTAACGCCAACGCAAAACGGCGTCTTTAATAACTGCGCCGGGTAGTTGTCGGCCCTTATTATTATTATTATTATTATTATATTAACGCGCGCGAAAACGGACGGAAGAAAAACCGATTATTGCACACACAACGTCGTTTATCTCCTCATTAAAAATAGACGTTGAAATATTTCATTTCGCTTTGTGCACGACAAAAACACGTTTAATGGTTATAATAATTTTTTTAAACGCTCCAACGCCGTCCGGCATTACAACATCGCGGACTTTGAAGTTTACACGCGCGTACCGTGCAGACTTCGCATATCACCGTACTCCTATACGTATAATTCGCATATTTGACGGAACTATCGCGTTTTGCGAGTCGCAAATAAAAACACGGGACTTCTGGTGTGTGTCCTCCGGCGTGTGCGTCCCGACGTGACCGCGAAAACTAACACTTCCCCTCCCCTCCCCCCGCCTCACGTGGAAAAAATTCACTGTGCTTAAATATAGTCGGTTAGCGTGTACCCTCATCATAAACTATACATCGGGGGGGGGGGCAAAAATACCCGTAGGAATTTTACCGAAGATAAATTATTTTTAATATTCACTAGAGAACTTTGAGAAGGGGAGATGGGTAAAAAATTTCAACCGCGATTACCGACCTCCCCCCTCTCCCCCCCCCCAATAAAATATCACGGGGGTCGGTAATCACTGGCACGCCGGTAAATACCTCGTTGGGTAGGGGAGTTCTTCAGAGTCACACGAAAAGTTTAACAGTCGCAAAAGTTATTCATTGAACAGTTATGGCGTTGCGCACGAATACTACAAAATCGCTCATTTTTCTGGTATTGTCAACTGTTTTTTGAAAAAAATACGACATTAACGTGGCTTTTTTTTTTTTTTTTTTTTTTCTTACGCGTTATTTCCCGATACACTAACAGCTTAACGGTAATAACAATGCAACAATAAATCCCGATATGCAAGTGTAATGCGCGCGCACAGACACCTATGCCAAATCGCTAACAAAAACTAAATTTAGTGCGGCAGATCCGAGACTTCGGCGCGTTCAAACCGTATCGCGAAAAAAATACAAGTCCGTGAACCGAGCCAAACTCGTGTCCGCCCGTCACAGATTTTATCGGTTTTTTTTTTTTTTTCTTTTAAGTTTATCGAAACCGAATCGGCCGAACGAACTCCCCGATTTATCATCTACGTACGTGCACGTAAAATAACACGTCCCGACTGACCGGCACGGCCCGTACACGGTGCAAACCGCCGGACACGGGCCGAGCTGGAATTCGACGTGCACGGGTAGCCGTGTCGGTAATGACGTGAACGGACTTTTGCTGCGAATTCAACCGCTCACGGGGCCAAGTACGGGTGGGGGAGGGGCTGGAAGAGGGGCATTTAGGCATTTTCGGTACGGATATTGACTATTTAATTTTCGTCTGTCCGCGGGTGCGCACGGTCCGTTGGCGATACGTTGGTGAAATGACGAAAATAAATGGCCGGGCGACGACGCCGGACGGGACAGGCTGGCGGGACCCCGGGGGGGAGGGGGTAGGGGGGTGGTTTTCGCTATTCCCGGGCGCGTTAATTGCGTTTAATTTGTTGGTCCGTGTCCGGTTACCTCGGCGACACGGATTGATAATTCGATTGTCGCGGACACGGAAACTGTTCCAACTGTTATTGGTATTGTGATCGTTGTTACTTTTATTCACGCTGTATTATACACAAACATAAATATCCGGCAATCATATTATGGCGAAGCGTTAGCGGAACACAATGCACTCTCGCATAATGCTGTACAATATAATACGATACCGCGCAGTGTGCGCGGAGCTAAATTGTTTTTTATTCGGGGAGTGGTTTGTTTTTTTTTTTTTTTTTTTTTTTTTTTTTTTCATATTCATTTTAATAATATAACTACACAATATAATATAATCGAGTTTTCGCGGCTGTCGCGGACGGCGATCCGGTCACGTCACACGACGACAGTGTCACGCGCTCTCGGTACGGACGGACGCGAAAACGAGCGTGCGCCGTGAATCCAATGCGTACCGATTTTACCGCACGTTAAATTACGATTCGGAATCCATCGCTCCGGTGCATAGAGAGAGAATACACCGGCGTGCGAAACTCGTTTGAATACGATCGGGGGGGGAGGGTGGAGGGTGGAGGAGAGGAAATAGAGAGAGAAACAGACAAACAACAATNCGTGCGAAACTCGTTTGAATACGATCGGGGGGGTGGTGGGTGGAGGAGGGGAAATAGAGAGAGAAACAGACAAACAACAATACGCGCATCGCACTCACCTTTCTTTTTACTCCCAAACATCATATTTCGTCTGTGTGGATGCGAAAACGCGCCGTTCTTCTCAAGGCCGCCGATCCCGCGTTTTCGTTCCGCTGTCCGTTCGTCGAATGGTGTGGTGCGCGGTCGTCATGTTATTATCACAATTGTCGGTGGCTTTCCCAAAACTTGCGCGGGCACCGTACACACGTGTAAAATATCACTCCGGGGACTAAATACCCTAACCCTACAATACAACAAAACCGTGAGACGTTTTTTTGCCGCGGTACGCGGGCCGCGCGGGTCGGCATTACGGCGCCGCCGCCGGCCGAGCCGAACGGTTTCCCCGAACGGGTCGTTGCGCGTCACTCGTTCGCGCTGAACTCGGAGGGTAAATCACCGACGGAAATCGGTGTACGAATCACGCGCGGAAATCTCTGGTAATCGAATAGAACTTTTGTTTTTTTTTTTTCCCCGGACGGTAATCTTATGGAAAATCGCGCGGTTTTTCGGAATCGCGTGTACGCGTGAATATTCTATCGGCGATTTACCCTCCGGCAGTGCCCGCGCGATCGCGCGATACCCCTTCGGCCGATCTCATAATACTGACAACAACAGTGTTTCGGACGAAAAACGATCTGCATAACGTTGCGTTATTGATGATGTCGGTTACCGAGGACCCTATCAATCGATACCGCCTACTGTACGGCTCGCGGAACACGTACCAATAATATTATTACTATCGACGAACCGGCTCTACGAACGTTTTGAGCGAATTCGATATATTTTTTTTTTTTTTTTTTTCAAACTCTATTATAAGCAGTGCTGTAATATGTCTAGATACGTGTACCTAAGAAAAAACATCTAAATGATTTTTTTTTTTTTGTATCTTGTAACTGTATCTGTACCTTGGATACAAAATATTGCGTATCTTGACGGAAGTATATAAGATACTTTTCAAGATACAGTTCTTACTTTTTCGGTTCAACAAAATACAAAAAGTAAACGTAAAATTCTAAAATCGAATTTCGTTAAATTGAAAATATCAACCATTTATTGTTGATATGTATTGACAAGTATGTAATACCCATTATTTATTTTATATTTACCAATAGTTATCCAATATTTTAATACTGTGACATATTACGTATTATAAATGACAATGATTGTGTTATGACGTTATAAGAATAAAATTATATTTGAAAATTGACATAAAAATGTAGATAAAAAATTATTGCATTATAAATTGCGTACCCGTTACTTGGTTTGTTATAATTTTGTAGTTCTATATTTTTAATGAAATAAATATTTATGAAAAAATGATCCGTTTTCTTAAATGTATCTTATTAAAATACCCTCAAGATAATTGTATCTAGATACTTTTTTTAAGTAGAACATCTGTATCCATATCTAAATACTAATTTAAAGTATCTTATTACGGCACTGATTATAGGATCGTTATTCATACTCTTATCCGCAATATTTTCAAAGTTTCCCCGTCATTCCGATTATAACATATAAACGCATATTGAATATTTGTCACGTGTTGCGACTCACGTTCGAAACGGGTAGCTTTACTTGAAAACGAACAAAAAAAAAAAAATCTCGAAAACGATAAAATCAGATTGTATATTATTACGCGTTTACGATGGTATTTCGGGTGAAATCTCGAAACGATAAAATCGTAAACGATAATACGTTTTGTTGTTATAACTGAACGCCGAATCGAAAATGTACTCGAAACCCTCGTATAGATAACCGCCGGACAAAAGAAACGTTCCGTATTGGAGTGATGGAGGGGGGGAGGTGAGAGAGAGAGAGAGAGAGAGCGAGAGTGAGTGAGTGAGGGGAAGGACTACAACTACTACAACAGTCGACGTTTTTTTTTTTGTTTTTTTTTTTTTTTTTGTATATTATACGCGCTATACACGCTCCCATACACGGGTACCGACGATTTTAGCGAAACGGATTCGGGATAAAAGTATAAATTCGATTATTATTATTACGTTATTGTTGTTATATATTACGTCGCGGACACATAATGCAACGATATTTATCGTTGTTAAAGGATATTCAGATCGTCCGCGTAACAATACACACACACACACACACACACACACACACACCGTACAAAGGGTTATTATTCACACGGAGATACCCTCCGAACTGTACCCACCCCCCACCATTTTCTTCGTACACCTTATCGCCCGGTGAGTCGGCACAACGGACGCGCGTTATTATCATCATCGCGCGTATTCACAATACCACGTGGCCGGGCGTCGCGGGCCGCCCGCCGGATAAAACCGAAACGGCGGCGGGTTACGCGCGCGCACCGAGCCTACACAAACACCACGGTTTCCAAGCCGCCGATTCCGGATCGCGTGATCGGCAACACGTCCCCGTACACGGAAATCCATCGGCACAAGACCCGACTGTCCGGCGTGTTCCGTTGTTATTGTTATTATCGCGGGGCCGGCCGCCTGGCGTTCCTATAACATGGCCTGCATCGTTTAACGATTTCCTATCACCCCCCACCCACCCACCCTCTTTCACCGTTCGAATCGTTTCGATACACGGTTTTTTTTTTTTTTTTTTTTTTTGTTTAATGGACACGGCAGTTTTTTGTTCGCGACGCCGCCGTCGTCGCGCGAAGGTTTCGGGGTTAAAACAATTTTAATACTAACCGGCTCTTTTTAGGGTCGGTATTATTTTTTTAAAATTTTTTTTTTATTATTTCCAGTAGCTCGCAGTCAACGACCACACACACACACGCACACACACCGACACGTATGCACCGCGTGTATACGCAATAATAATAATATAACGACGCGCCGTGTGTTTTATATTTTTAGGGTATCTCTCTCGAAATTAATTAGTGAGGTTTATAATAAATAAAAAAAAAAAAATAATACTCTATACCGCATCTCTGCCAGTAGTAAGTACCGCGACCTACCTCTACCTGCCCACCGAGTTCTTTAGAAAAAAAAAAAAAAAAAAAAATTATTCGACATCGCCGAGACGATTGAAATTATTATTATTATTATTTTTTATATATATATATACCACGCCAACATTCGGAATTATTTCGGTGCCTCGCCGTCGTCGTCGTTGCCGTAATGGCGTTTAATATTTCAACAAAACTATATAGTAGGCGAATCATTATATTAACAAAGGGCCGTAATAATAATTATCGTCGGACTTCGGCGGACGCGCTTCCGGAGAGAGCAGTCTCCGAAGAAAAAAAAAAAAAAAAAATTATTCGACATCGCCGAGACGATTGAAATATTCAACGTTTAAATAACGAAACGGCGGAACATTAGGTTCCTTAAAAATGCATTATGCCGAAAACGACATCGTGCACCGCGTAATATTATTCCGGTACAAGAAAACTGGGAGTCGGGCGGCGAAGGGCATAAGATATTACATGGTGTACAAATATTGTATCCAGCCGAACTAGATGGAATTTCTGGAAAATATGAAAAAAAAAAAAAAAAAAAAAAAAAAAAAAACAATAACATGAGACCCGTTAGTGTAAAAATCCATAGTACAAAAACGTGTAGGGTACAATTCGGCTATTGTAAAGACGTGAGAATGTGGGCGGCGCCCGTTGGGAGGAAAGGAGGACGTAAACCCCTAGAAGATAATAAAGTACCTGAAAAAAAAAATTACGTATGTTTTAAATCCATCTAAATAAATGTAAAAATAGATATTTCATATTATGATCCTTGCATGTACAACGGTATTTTTTTAATTGTAAAGGGTTATTGTTCAGAAATAAATAATCTAATTGGCCAACTCAAATGTATAATGTAAACTATAAACAATAGAATATTATAATGTCTTGATTTCATCGCTTAGCAGTTTTTTTTTTTTTTTAAGCAAATGTTTACATACTTAATTGTGCACATAACCTTTTATTCCTCGTTCCTTTTCGAGAAATACTAACCTATATAGTATCTTTATGCTATAAATAGGTTCTGGAATCTAGATCCATTTTGTCCCCCGTCTAAAAATTACTGAAAACCGCTCTACGGGCGCCCTTGCGTGAAGGATATTAGTAAGCGCAAACAGAGTGGTGCTTGGCCCCCGAAAATTTCGGCCGAGCCCCCCTTCTCGAAGTCGAATCCTCACCGTGTAATTACTTTTGGCAATACATAATCAGCACTGTGGAATGTTGAGCAGCCATCCCCGAGATGTATTTGCGCCTACGGGAACATTGATAGCGGAACCCGCGATCGCCGGAAGCCCCTTCGATACGTCTACCGCGTCTACCAATTCGCCGTGCAGCTGACCACATGCGACAATGATAACAATTACTGCGGATTTCGAAATTGAGAATCAATAAGACAGAAGAGAAATAAACGGTCACACTCGCACGACGGGGGGGGGGCACTGTTGTGGATGAGAAGTTGGGAAGATAGGACATAGAGGGGAATTTAATTTATATCTGTACTTCAACGATAAACTATTACTAGCGAAAAACGATTCGGGGCGAAATTTCTTTTTATGCAAGTACGACAATTTTCCCGGTTTTTCCCGGTTATCATGAAAACCGCTCGGAAAATCAAAAAAATGGCCTCCCGAGAGTTTTGCCCAGACAAAATTTCCTTTCGGAAGGGGTACTGCGATTTAAAATCAGCGCGAGATTTTTGGTAGAAAATTTTTTTCACGAATAAAAAAAAGAAAATAAACATATTGTAAAGCCACGTTACGCTTCGAATCTAATATTATACGTATTTATTATACATTTGAATCGTTTTGGTTCATACATTCGTGTTTTTTCGTAGTATTTTTTTTTTTCACATAACAAATCGACGATGGTTTTTTTTGGTCTCACACGAGTCAAAAAAAAAAACCACCCTCACAAGAAAGCACTCAAGCCGAGGCGAAAACATACCGTGATACGTGTAGTACGATCAAACGAATCCAGGGGCGGAGTAGCTGGCCAGGAAACGGGAATTTTCCAGATGGCCTGGGCGAATATTATGGGCTGGTGGCCAAAAATTAAAATAGTGACGATTTATTGATCGACCTACCTGTCTTTTTTTATCTCTATTATAATTAAATGTATATAAAAAAAGACTATATCAACTGATTCTTTTGTAAAATTAACTCAAAACGGGGTAATTTATAAAATATAAATTAGTATTTATATGCTGTACCTAACCTAACCTAACCTAACCATTGGAAATTATTTTTAACTATATATTAACCGATTTTATTCCCGTGGTTTCTTATTACAACTAAAGTTGAATTGTCTAGTTCGACAAAACAGAGTTGGCAATTATTTTTAACTATGTATTAAAAGCTAAATGTACAAATACAATTATTTAACTAAACTTATTTTGTGTACGCGCGTAGACACATTATTGTTGAAAACGCAGCATTGCGGGTTCAAAATTAAAATACTGAAATTGAGAAATCGATGTCGTTTTTTGGTACGTGTTCTATTGGGTGGCCTGGACGCGCATCAACCTCCCGGCCTGAATTTCGTTCCCACTCCGCCCCCGAACGAATCTGCCGCGGTTTACACCGGTGCGAAATGAAATGGAGCGTTTCGTTCGGACGACACGAGACCGTGTGTATACTATTATTACACCACTCGGCGGCGGTAAACATTTACGGGACCGCGAAGACAAAAAAATACAGAAAAAAAAACCAAATGTCCGACGGTTCCGTTATTGGCAGATTTCCGAAATTGGCGGTTTTATTGGCGTATATCATCGTTATAATAGGAGCGCGGTATTTATTGTTGTTTTAACGCGGAAAAATAAAAAAAATAATAATAAACGTAGCGCAGAGGGCAGACGAAACGCGATAATAACACGCGTCCTAAAACAATAGTTTTACCGCTATAGGCACCACCGGCAATAGTCGCCGGACGCCTATACAATAATATCGCTATACACAGGGAACCTCGCGACTATAACATTTATTCAATTATTCTTATATTGCACGGTAATAATGCCGCGCTCCGAAAAACCGCCCCCCCCCCTCGCCCACGGATAAATATTAAAATGCAATTTGCATTCTTAATAACGGCGGGAAATGTGAGCATTGGTGCTCACGGCGAACAATAAAAATCCAAAATTAATACCGCCCGCGAAAACCCGTTGCAAAAGCGATTTCCAAATATACATTTATGTACACTATATACCGGGCGAATTTCACCGTCAATCCCTCCGGTGTTTCGGAAAACGTCGTCGTACGGAACGGATTGATTCGTGAGAAAAAAAAAATCAAAATCCCCCTTCCCCCGGGAATCGATTATTATCGCGTCTGAAGTGTGACGGAACCGATTTTCCCGGGTGTTCTATTTCGTTTTTTCCGCAAACGTCGTGGCGCCTCGAACGTGCGCGAAACCGCGAAAAAATCCCGGCCCGACCCGCGCGCCGTTGACCAACCGGTCCGACCTATGAACCCGGTCCCGACACGCGGCCCGCGCACACCTATGAACCCGGTCCCGACACGCGGCCCGCGCACACCTATGAACCCGGTCCCGACACGCGGCCCGCGCACCTATACCCGTAACCGGCACGTGCAAAGTATTGCATCCCGGTAACCGCGAATAAGCGTGGCGAAATAACGTTTACCTAGTGACGGCCGTCGTGGTGCCGCCGCGGTAACGATGGCGATAACCGTCGCGGTTGCACGTGTACCGCGATTCGTGCGCCGGGCATAATAATAACACGGTAATTAGTCAATATTAGTATTGTCGCACGATTTCGGATATACTGGCGGCGGCACTCGCGTAAAACGAAAATCTATCGATATTAAAACAAAGAAAGAATTTAGTGGGAGAGAGGTGAAAAAAATCTCTCGAAAAACGGAAACCGACCGAATGGGAAAGAAATACCGGCGACGGCGAAAACTCGAAACCGAGAACCGAACGGTACCGGAACGCGCGCGTAAGACCGGAAAGACGGGACGCGAGCGCGTAAACTGGCCGGTCGGCGGCGACGGCGGCCAGCCCGTGTCGCGTCTCCGCGTCGTCGACGGCGACGGCGACCGATCTCTGGCGGTCCGACACGAGCGGGCCCGCGACCGCATACGCGTATTAGTATCTCCACAACAACAACAACAACAATAATGATAATAATAATAATAATAGGATGTTCATTATGCGGTCCGATAATAATAATATTTTATTATTATCGTCCCGTACCGCTACCGCCGCCGCCGAAGCCGCTCCGGGCGACAATTTAATAATATTCTCTGTAAGCCCGTTAAATCATTACGCTATAATACGAATTATTGCGATCGTATATTAATGTGTAATAATGTTATATACGGTACTTAAATAGGGTACTTAAATTTACTTTAAAAAAAAAAAGGTATACGGTAATCGGGACACAATTTAACACCGCTGTTTTAAATTATTTTTAACCATATTATAATTTTTTCTACGATTACAAATTTAAATTTCTCATGTTCGTTATAATCGATTCACGTTGAATCGGCACTTTTTAATACTGCGCAATGTGATCTGTACCGCATTATTTAAAAAAAAAATTAATAATTTCATATTGTATTTTATATCAAGTATGTGTTTTAATATATATTTAAAATTATATATATTTTTGCGTCATACAACCGTGGCCCATCTCTGGGTACCGCTTGAAAATATACCTTTTATTTGTGACCTAATACCCAGTAGCGGCTCGCGAGTAAATATTCTGGGGAGACTTAAATTATATAATATAAAGTCCATACAACGACGAACGAGAAAAACCTTTTTATTGAAAAAATTAATTACATTAAATACTTCATTTAATATTTAATTAATATTTTAAACTAAATTTAATACAAAATTTGTTTATAAACTAATTCAATTCTGCGATCTTTTTTATCTGCAAACTCGTCAAATAACACTATCTATATACAAAAGTCGGATCCTTTGCCATGTCACCCAGTAGATTTTTTTCAATCGCCAAGGATGATAAACTTGAAAGCCGCTCATTGGTCATTGTGTTTCTAAGAAAATTCTTAATACGTTTTAATGTACTCATGGACCGTTCACTAGAAGCCGTTGTAGACGGAATAGTTAACACTGACTGACAAAGTATGTTAAGGCATTGAAACCACTGGTTAGTAAAAATTATATTATTTTGTCTTTTTGCATTTTTAAAATAAGAACAAATTAAATACTTATGAAAATGTCGAAAATAATAAATATTAGATAGGTAGCCGACAAACGTATAGTAGTTATTCAATAATGAATAAACAGCGACTAATACGTCTAAAACTAATTAACAACGGCGCAGCGGCACGGCAATAACTGTCGGGAATCCGGGTTCAATAGCGTCCATGATACGTGGCTTATTCTCCCCGGCCCCCTCCGACCAACCAGCCATGCCACTGAACCGGCCACCGTCGTAGAAACGACTGAAACGGTATTTCCATCGGACTAACAATTAATAGGTTTTATTTTATTTATAATTCACAATAATAAACAATGAAAACGACATAATATATATATTTTCAACTTAAACAAAAATATCTTTTTATGTTATAATTATTAATTACAAGTAGCTGGTTTTTTTTTTTTCAAGGGGAGACGCAGTCTTAAAGTCTCCCCTGACGAGCCGCCCCTGCTAATACCCGGGTAACAAAATGTACAAAAATATTATTTACGAAGCAAGTAAATAAAATGTGGCCCAATCCCTGACCGCCCCTTGTATACAGCCTGTGACCGCAGTTATTGGGTAGGTAGCCGCCCGGACTTGAATTCCGCGTAAAAAACGACGACCGGGAAGGGAATAAGCGCTCTTAAAAATGAAAAAAAAAAAAATACCCGATACAAGTTTCGCCTATAGTAAACATCCATAGCAAAACATATAGGCGGGTGTCGGCTGCCCCAAAACATCAGAAAACAATAACAATATAAATCCTTTGCGTTGAAATCCTACATACGGTGTGCGAAAAGAATTTATTTATGCTTTATATTATATTGGGTACACCTAAGCATTGGTATTTTATACAAGCGAAACCGATTCTGAACGGAGTTCGGTTATATAAACGGTCCTTGATAAATATCGTTAGTTTGAAACTGTACAAGGTGAATTATATATTTCCGCAATTTTAACGAATAAAACGACTTAAAGAACGCTGCTTGAATTATCTTACAAAATTGTTATCCGCGTAGGAATCAAAATAAATAAAAAACCTCGAAAATTGTATAACTAACATAGTAAAAACGCAAAAATATTATGAAAATTGTACCGCGTCTAAAATAATTATTACATAAAACAAACAAAATTCTTACAGTTTTTGTCAAAATCTAAATTTCAAACGCTTATAAAAAAAATCTTACCTATATGCAGAAAACTATTCAACAGACGGAAAAACAAATCGCAAGTGAAAATTTAGAATACCACTTTCTGGGCGTTCAGACTTTAAATTATGACCTAAAGTTCTAATTATTTACCTCCTCACAGGTAATTTTATAATGCATAATAATACATCAACACTAGTTTTTTTAATTTTTTGTACCAAATTTTCGGATGGATTACCCACAGTTATAATTTGTGTATATGTTTTGTTTGCGGATTATTTCGTTTTTTTTTTCTGCGCGTAAATATTATTTAAAACTCTTTTTATGTCGTCTTTACGTATTTCTATATGACTTACACTAAACACGTAGTATTAGGGTGGTGCTTAAAGCACAACTTTTTTTCTGTATTTTAACCGTATTCACAATGTTTGAAATTCAACTTTAAAAAATATTGTTGGGACACCTCGTCAAATTGTTTCGTGCGTTTTATTTAAAGCCTAGGCTCAGTGTAAAAATTAAGACGAACATAAAAGCTTAATCAATCGATCTTGAATTATATAGCCGTCAACAGGAAATATCATGCAGAACAAACCGACAATATGACGTTTAAAATACCCAAAACAAAAGTCAAACTATTAGTACCTACACTCACTATATGCCTATACTATTGCAGTGTACATACAGCAGTTATCGAAACGTGTCCGGTTCAGTGGCGATGACGAATATCGACGTGTATAATATAATATCGCGGAAAAACGAAAAGTGCCCAAGTGGTATTTTACATTCTGTCGTTAGGAAACAATAAACGGGCTGAATCGACATCGAAGGATTACAATATTATACAATTATACGGTGTAATTTTATTGAAATGTATAGTAGTAGTAATAATAATAATAATATTATTGTAATATCGCGGTCAGTGATTTCGTTTTACGAGTGGATACCTACCTATATATTACTATAATAATATTAGCGGCATATTGAATAGGGTACATAGAATTCAGTAGGTATTTACTGTAATATACTTGTAGATAGGTAACTGTACAATATTTGCACGCCGGTAAATCAATATCGCAAATTTAATTAATTATTCAAATAGTCGATCAGTACTCGAATCATATACGCCCGTATTCTATCTCGCGAGGACCACTTAACGGATTTGGATGCGGGTTTCATTGTATGATTTGCAATAATATTATTCGCAGTGGAGAGTTCCGTATACGAATAACAAAAATATGACCTATAAATAGATTAAACTACAGTAAAACTCGTGTGTACAACCAAAACGGATATTATAATGTTTTCCATTTTAAAAAGGGTTTCCGTTCAATACGGGCTGTAAAAGATAAAACATTTTACCGATAGATATTTATTGCATGTGTTTTATACCAACATATTATATTTATTATGGGAGACGGACAATCAACCGACAACCGTTTGACTGCACGCCAAAAAAAACACTGCAGACGCCGTGTCATGTCACCCCATAGATAATAAAGGCATAGATAGGCCGTGGGTTATAATTTTAGATTCTGAGTGGAGCGAAGGGGCTTATGGTTTTACAAAAATGTTTATTTTTTTTTTTTTTATCTTTTTATTAATAAGGTAATTTTTCGATTTTCTCAGGAGTTTTCCCAGCAAATGTGAAAACCCGGGATAAAACAGGGGAAAACCGGAAAAAACCGGATTTTGTATCATTTCGATAAAAAGGTTCAATGTCTTCTAGTAACCACCTATTGTAAGTTACCGTTCACCAAACACGGTGATTAACCTGCAGCAATACTGTCAGTTGTTTCCGTACTGATAATAATATATCAACATATGTGTTTGTCGTTAATCATTATCAATTAAATTATTTTTCACGAGAAAAACGTAGCGTTTCGCGCACGCAGCTGAGCTACGGATCGCAGCCGGACCCCCGACGTGGCCCGATAGTGGCGGGAGCCCTGGGCGAGGTGCGGCGCGGGGATGCGTAAGAATGACTGGCTTTCGTCGAGACTCACTACCGTTCGGTTCGTGAAAAATAATAGTATAGTGTCCGAATATTTCGTTTATCACTTTTCCAGTCACGCGTGTAACGCAATGTTTAAGTTTTTAAATTAAATTACCCATACCGTTATATTTATATCACGTTCCTCTCACTCTTACTTAAGCGCGCTATTATTCTGTTTTTATACGCAAGTGTCACTAATTATTTATGGAATAATGAAAAAAAATAAAAATAAAAAATAATTGCACATTAAAGATATTGAAATCGTATTGTTGACGTTTTAAGAGAATATAAATCCCGCGGTCTTCAATGACCGCATTAATGGTACCGCGCGCAAACGCCACGTACGTGGGGGTACGCGTAACGTGATATAAGTAGCGCGCCGGTGAACAACGAACGGCGAACGGAACGAACGTGACCCCCGTCGACACTGGTAACGCGCTAATGCGTCGCCCGCCGCGGCGCGCTACGTCCGTGGAAAGCGGCAAACGCGATTGGCCGCGAGTAACGAACCGGTCGCGGCCGGCGGCCGTCCGCGCGGCGGACGGCACAAGATGGCGGCGACGCTCGCTCGTCCCGCGGTCGATCGGACGCGAAATCATCGATTTCAACGGCGTTTCCGTCGATATGTTTTTCGTTTCCGAATATCGATCATCTGCGCATCGCTCGGGACATTTCAATTACCGGGTTCGTACGGGTCGAATGACCTACCGTTGATGATCCATTTAAGCGGGCACACTCGTTATCTCGGGAAGCATTGAATATTCGACAGAGTCCGTTGACGTGATATTCCACTTTTTAGCGTGGTTTGGAGAAGAGGAGCGGTGCGTTATTAACACGCCGCACGCCGTGGTACACTTCGTGCAGTACACCTGAGATACCTGTAGAATACCGGTGGGAACACCGCCGATTGTTATTATAAACCAAGGTTATCTACGGTGCAACTCGATAACCGCGTTGTGAACAACTGAAGTTCGACATCGGGGAACACACGAAAATATTGCTGCGCACGCGCCCGAGACGTAAATTCGTAATATAACATTATTCGATTGCGATAGTAATAGTATTGGTACACTATTGGCGCATCGGTATCTGCATAACGAGCGAAAATCGCGGCGAAATAACGCCGGGGGGGGGGCGGTGTGGGTTTCTACAGAAATATTTTAATTTCCAATGTAGGTACTTACTGGCCGACGATGCCGCAGTTTCGGTTTCGACGCACGATAATCGGCCGCATTGTCACCGCGAAATTCCACGCAGTCGAGGCTTTCGTCGCAGGTGCACGGATATAAATAATAAATTAACAAAACGAACTGACGAAAAACGAATAAGCAAAACGAGAACAACGCGAGCGACAACGTGACCGCGACGGTTATTTTCCGCGAATCGGCACGGACTTCGCATTTCGCAAAGAGCCGTCCGCGACGGTCGTCGGGGAAAACGGGGAAACGACAACGTACCCGTCGGACCAGTGTGACCAACGACCCGTCGCGTCGTATTTTATGAGTGCCCGAAGACCGGGCGGCGGCGCATTAAGGTCGATACCCAGATCCCGTGTACGTGCACGCGGATATCCAAACGACGCGCCCCGTGTCCACCGGGCGTATGGCCCGTTTATATATTATCACAATTATTCACAATAGCAATATATCGGTATGGTTATCAGTAAATCAGTTATTGTAGCCGCACGTCGAAAAGTCGAGTCGAGTCCGACCCCGCGGTGTCCCGGTAACAGTTGTACGGTGTACCGTGAACGCTGCGACCAATCACGACGCGTTCCGCACGCGCGCGCGCGCGGGATAGCCGGGGACCCGGTCTTTGCGGTCTCCGGAATTTCGGCCGACCGCAGTCTCCGCGCGTTTCCGTCGAGTTTTCGCGTGCGACCGTAGCGACAATGGCGTTCGTTCGTTACCTACCCGCGTGCAGAATTGATTTTGTTTTTATTTTTTTTTCAAGCTTTTCCGGGCGGATTTCGTCTTTCCGTCCGCGGCCGCGGCATCCGTACGTAAAACGCGTTGTTGCGCGCAAACGGTCGCGGCAATTTCGAATTATCGAATTTGAACGCGACTACGGCTCCCATTGACACGGCGATAGCGAGTTCTTCGAAATGATCGTCCGCGTCGACTGCGACCCGGTGAGTACCACCTACCCGACGCGATTTTAACGTCACTGTCGTAGTTGTAAAGAATATCGTTATTGTGCGATGTGTGCAAGTTCAGCCTTAAGCGAAACAAAAACGCCTAGACAAATATGCGTAATATATTCGTACGGGTTATGTTACTGTTAACTTCCGGTGTATGCTATTGAAATAACGAACGGGACGAGCTCCTCCAGCGACCCTCGGAGAACCGTAATAATTATCTACTTTTACAACGACGATAACACTACGATATATATGTATATACATTTTTTTCAACTATTCTATCAATGTGTTCTCGTTTATTCCCGAAAATATTATAATGATGCAATTAAAAATTACCTGTACGTTAAGCGGACCGACTGCTGTACGTACACTAGTGATATTGAAAGTAGCGGTCGCTGTTTTTCACACAGAAATATTGCTTTGATCAAAACGCCGCGACAAGAGATCGTTTTTTCTTTTTGCATTTTTAATCTAGTCGGTGTAATTCAATAATAATTGAGCAAATCTGGAGAAAGAAAAAAAAAAAAAACGTAGAAAGAACGGGAAAGTTTATGGAAATAATGGGTTCATTATTTTCAATTTGGTTTTTTTTTTTTTCTGTTGTCATTCATTCAAAAACATTCGTAGAGACTTGCACGTTTTGACAGAAAACTTTAACTCGCCTTTTCTAGAAGCGGTAAAATGTTCAAATTGTTGTGCCATTTACATGCGTTTTACGTTTGCGAGTTCTTACGTAGTTGTTATTCGGTAGGTAGGTACTGTATGTGTGGTTATAATTGTTCAACCGAACAGAAATACTTGACAATTTAACAGGAGGTTCGTTAAAAGTGGAACGTGGTAAAAAAAAAAAAAAAAAAAAATCGCGTAATCTAGACATTTTGTATATAATTGTTTTAAGATCGGATCTGTATGAAAATCTTAAATATTACTACTGCCATTCAAATCATGTATAGACAAACTTCGCACAGAACCGTTTATTCATTATCGCTGATTTATCGGTACTTACAGGTACCTTACAGGTATTCCTACTTTCTCAACTTCCCACCTACAATAGTGACGTGCCCATCGGCGGTATCGGCTCTTTTTTTTTTTTCCCCCGGAAACCTTAGGTGTGAGCACTACACCTACCGCGGACGGTCGAATCGTGTTAATCCGTTTGTCCGACCACGACCTAGTCAGGGTTTGATCGTTTTCTCATAGCTTTGCTAATTTGTTTTTGGAGTGGGGGGGGGGAAATTAGTGATGGCATGTATAGCAATAGCAATGATTTTTCACAGGTGATTTAAGAATAGTATTTAGAATTAGTAGCAGTATCAACGGTTACTGAAAAAAAAACTCGCAGTTAACTGTCTCTAGAAGAAACACGCGTTCATTCCTACGAAGTACTACTCAGGCACGTAGCCAGGATTTTTTTAAATAGAGGGACAGGGTGTTTTAGTTTCATATTCAAACACAGCTTCTGGGGGAAAGGCTTCACTCGTTATCTTCCATTAAATCGATAGAACTTTAAAGGCAATAAAGGCAAAAGAAACATACTACGGTAAAAATTATTGCCGTTATAGTCATTTTAGCGTGTTACATATTGATAATTTAAAGTCAAATATTTATATTACCTATATTATATTATTGTTTGAAATATATAAAATGATAATTTTTTGATTTTCTAATAATATTAGGTATAATTTATGTATATAAAAAAAAAAAAAAAAACAATACAATAAATGATAATAAAAAAATTTATATTTATTTTTCATTTTCGTACCTGCAGGTACTTGATTATATTATTGTATTAACTGATAATTTGCTATTATTTTGTTTTTACATTGACACTCTGCTGCTTTGTTATTTTTATATAATAATATTTAAGTGAAAAAATGCATTTTACTTTGTATCAAAATGATTAACGAAATAAATTTTTGCCGTAGCGTGTATTTATGTATGTACTAGCTGTCCCGCACCCGACGTTACCCGTGCTAATTTTTTATTATTTTTACCTTTATTTCCGCATTGTTTTGTCCGTATCAGTTTATTGAACTAAAATAAGTGGAAAGTGGATAGTCCGCGGACTAAAAGTGTTCTAGTGCATCTCATACATTTGTTTCATTCGTGTTACCATAGGTACCTGCACAACACAGGGATTAAACTGAATATCCACTATAACAACCCTAAAATTATGAGGACATAATAGTACTGTAGCAAAAAATACAAAGATTCAGAGATGACGTTATACGTGTTTTAACTTTTCACTTGCCCACCCTGTACAGTGCATACATTTTTTTTTTTCAATTCGTGTTACCAATGTAGCCAATCCTATTTCAAGCTAATAGTAAGCTCTTTCTTTGTTAAGTTGTTATGGCATTTTTATTTCTGTTTATTTTTGTGTTTTAATTTTTTTAAATTTCATCAATGTTACTATGATAATTGATAATTCAACAAAAATTATTTATTTTTCGTGCCAAAAATGCCTAAAACCCTTTCAGCCCCCATTTCATTTCCTTCGAGTTTTATTTTCGCCACAAAAATGAGGCTATATTTTTCTCAAAAATCACATCTATATCAAAATTCATCGAAATCCGTTCATTAATTTTGCGTGAAATAGTTTAAAAACATCCATACATCTTTATAAACTTTCACATTTATAATACTAGTAGTATTTATTTATTTGAAATATTAAAAAGTTCCCTTTTAAAAAGTCGAAAAAAGTATCGTACAACTTAAAAAAAAAAAAAAAAAAAAACGATAATTGTGTAAGGCTTCTTTATTTTGTTTTTTTCATATAAATTAACATTGAACGTGATTTTCGACCGTTGTCATAAAAACTATCAACAAAACCGTGTGATAATTTTGTATACTTTTTAATTTATTATATGTCACTTAAAAGAGCAGAGCGTTAACGGGTTTATACAATGTTATAGTGAATCGTATGGATGGTGGGTAATGTGAAAGTTGCCGTCGAATAAATAATCATTGTTTTACACGGGTAATAAATTATTTCACAGTACGAATTATTATACACTTAAAGTGACTTTTTTTTTTTTCTGTTATTAATTATTATTTATATCCTGTATTATATACGAACGGTCGTAATAATACACTGAAATAAGTAAATTGCACGAACACGAATAAATAATGAACGTAACTCGTTTGTTCGGCGAGTCGGCGTATTACAGATATTACAATAATATTGTTTTCGGAATAAAAAAAAAAAAAAAATTCCAAAACAACAAGAAAATAGCGAACTTTTCGTTGTCGAAGGAATTCGAAAAATGCAAACAGAAATGTACATTAAATTTATTTTTGTTTTTTTCTATGGAGGCCGTTTTCGAATTGTTGTGCTCTCCTTTATACAAAATCAGCTATATGCGTCCCTCCCTGACCCCTCTGAAAAAAAAGTTTTGAGTTATTGTAGTTGTACAGCATGAGCAAATTACATCGTCACGACTCGGGGACCGCTTTCGTTCGCTCATAAACCAAATAATTCTTTCGGCCGGAATAATCATTTTACTTTTTTTTCTCTCTTTAGATTCGTAAAGGATCGAGGAATTTATTGGTTTCGCTGAATTGTATTGTGTTTTTATTTTAAACTTTCGCTGACGGGTTCGACCGAATGACTTACTCTAATTGAAAAAAAAAAAAAAAACACGCGTCATAGTAAAACCAATACATTCCTCCTCGCTCCGCTCAGAATCTAAACAATGCCCGAGAGCGAGGCACAACCGAAATTGCACACCGACGTTTGGAAATTCTTTATACTCGTTGGCTGTACGGACGTTTCAATTGAAATGCTGGAAACTTCGAGTATCGAACGAAAACCCATCGGTTCGCCGCGAGGACGAATCGCCCTGTACCATACAGAGCGGGGGTCGGTAACCTGCGGCTCATTAACGTGCGATCTGTGGCACCGTGGGAAATGCATCGGTATCCGACTTCGTTCTAGATTCAGACCCGTAAAATACAAATTAGAATTCGATTACGCGGTTCCACCGGTTCCCGACGAAATTGCACAGTGCAATATTGCCTAGCCGTATTTTCGTACGGCACCGTGTGCAGTTTTTGCCTTGACCGTCGCGGTCCTTTGGGAATCGCGGTTCCATACGGCGGCTCGTCCGCGCGGTAAACACGCCCGACCCCCGCGCGCGAACTATCGTTTCAAACCGGCCCTAAATTGTCGGCCGCCCTTGTTTTCCGAACGCCTCAAACGCGCAAAACCGTACGCTCCGGTTTTCGCGTCGGCCGGACGAGATTTACGGCCGCGGGAAATCGATCGGAAAGCCGGTCGTTTTCGGCCTCGTCGGCGTGACGGTTGAACAGCCGCGGGCGCCGCATAATGTACAACCATAACGGCCGTAGATATCCCGTCGCATGATCGCGATAACATTGGCACGTTTCCACGCGAAAACAACACCGTCCAACGTGAGTAATATCCGCGCGCGCGTCCCGAACGCGCGCGCGTATCGTCGTGTCCCCCGGTCGGAGTCGCGCAATGACAACGCGCGCCGCCGTCACGGAGGTGTGTGTTATCATTCGACAACAATATAATGACACGGTAATAATGTCCCGTGTAATACGGAACGGCGGTGTTAATTGCGTTATTATCGTCGTAATAATATTAGCCCGTCGGCAACGCCGTCGTTACGGGCGCACGAACCGTCGACCCGAATGGTTTTGCGTGTTGTCAAACGTACCGAACCGTACCGCGTTTTAATTGGGCGTTTTTCGTTTTGTTTCTCATGTTGCACGCGTCGCCGGCTCCGTTCCTCCGATCGCATCCGTGTACGCCTGTACCTGTTTATTATTCATTGACGCCGATCCTGTAATTTTTACGACAGACGCGGAAACCCTCCTCTCTTCACCCCCTCCCCCCCGTTTAATAGTATCATTACTTTGTGAACGTTTGAGATTTTGACACTTTTATTGTAAATGTAAACGAATCAGCTGTCTCTCGCGCCCGGCGTTGCCCGTGTCATCAAATAGGCGGAATGTGGGTGGTCCGTCTTCGGCGGACTAAATGTGTTCTATTGTGAAATTTTAACGGTACAAATAACGGTAACAATATTAATAATTATAAGAGTTTTTTTTTTTCCCCCCCGTAACACCAAGATAACCGTTGAATAAACAAAAATAAATAAATAAGCAGTTAGATATTCGTACCAAATACACCTAATAACCCCTATTTTACGCCCTTAGGGGTTTAATTTTCAAAAATTCCTTCTTATTGCACGGTGAAGGTATTAGAGGAACCACTGTTCCGAATTTCAAGTGCGTACGTTGAGTAGTTTTTGACATACAGCGATCAGTGAGTCAGTGGTTTTTAGATTTTATATATATATATAGATTGTTTGAAAAAACTGTACTTATAGAGTGTATTTTTAAGTTATATTTTCGTAACTACTCAGTTTCGGTGTCCATTACCATATTTAGATTACTGATTACATTGATTTTGGTTTAAACGTTTATAACGTTGTTTTATTTTATTTTTAATTTAAATATTTATATGTTTGTCGTTTTATTAACGTGCGATTAAACCAAAAACAATGTTATCAGTAACCTAAAGATGCTAAGATACCAAAACTGAATAGTTACGAAAATATAACTTAAAAATACACTCAAAGTCCAGCTGAGTGGGGCTAAGTCCTTCCAGTTTTCCAAATAGCTCCCTCCGTATACGAGGAATACAGTTAGATTTATAAATATTTTGTAATAATAATAATTATTTTTTTTTTATGATTACAATAATACAATATTATATTTTCAAACTTAAGCAAAAAAATTTGTTTGAGGCTATAGCCCCCCCAAGAATTTTTACCGTAGTAGTGTCTATATACACACAGTGTCACACATATTTACAGAACGGTTTACCACATTAACGAGAGGTGTGTTCTGACCCGAAATTCCTGTACGTCTCTGCCTTTGTACCGGTCGGTGGCAAGAGACGTGATTTTCGTGAAGGATGTATTGGTATTGAATATATGAATATTGATGATCTATTGGTTATCGGAAAGCATTGTAAACGGTTCGGCGGGGGGGGCTGCAGATAAGCGATCACCGTTGTCACATTCAACGACGATAATGGCGGGACTTATGAGCGTGGTGGCAGGAAGTACAACAATAATAATAATTATTATTGCGTTATTAGTTATTATCGCGTATTATTTCGCGAGATAAATTATGTAAAATTATAGGTAAGTACGTTTTGCGTGCACGAAGACAAATATTTTAATATCAAATATTATTATGATAATGTATCGGATTTTGATAATTATTACTGCCACAGACAACAATTGCATTGTCAATGATTGCCAAAGCCAACACCCGTGCGTGTCAATACAGATGGGACACCGATAAGAAAATGAGGTGTTTGTATTGTATTCGAATGTCAATATACGATGTACGCGGGGGCGCAGTGCGAGAGCAGACTCCTCTCACGTTATGATTTTTACCGTAAAAAAAAAAAAAACTTACTTAGTATCAAGTCTAATTTATACCAGCCGTTTGATATTTTGGTGTGATAATAAGTAATAACTTATAAATAATAATTGTACGATATCCAATGTATTTTACTAAATTAATTTTAACACGCCATTAAATACAAATTGGATACGCTCAGGCCTAGTCTGATAGTCGGTAGTCTGACCTACTCTGTAAACACATCACTGTAGATACGTTTTTGGGTTCACAAAGACGATCAAAACTGCAAAACGAAAAAGCATGGACAATAAATCGACATTACCACATTTTTTTTTTTAACGCCCAAAATCTTAAAAAAAAAAAAAGAGCTGAACCTGAGGATGGGAGCGGCCACTTTTGTAAGTGAGAAGTTGGGAAGGTAAGATACATAAGGTTATTTCATTTATATCTGTAACCAACGTTAAACCATTGCTTGACGAAAAACGATACCGAGCGCAGTTTGGTAATACATAAATTGAAGTGCCGTAATTTTTTTACGATTTTCGTTTAAATTTGATTTCAAAACGCTTATAAAAAGAAAGCGAAAAAAAATTAACATCTTAGTAAAACTAATAGCTCCCTCGCCACGCTCAGAATCTAAAAACCGTAATGAAATTAATTAATGAAAAAAGAAAATAGAATATTTTAATTTTCGGTGAAACTTAAATAAAATAACAAAAACAAGTGAGAAAGACGATTTCGAGTAGACTTGACGACAAATTCAAATATGTTTTCAGAATTCCTATCCCTTATCTAGACTTATCCGGTACATTGGAAATAGAACACATCTAATTTTCTATTGTGTGTGTGTGTGGAAAACAATGACAAAAGACCACCGTCCCTTTCAACTTGTAGCCCGGGGCTATAGCTACCTTAAGCCCCCATTTGATTCAGACCTGCCAATCCCCCCTCAAAGAAATTTCTGGCGTTTTTCGATTCTGGCGGCGAAACGGCATGGCAGCTCCGATAAATTTTAATCCCTACGGATTAATAACTCGAGTACAATAGCAAAAATAAAATGTATTGTTTTTTTTTTTTTATGCCGTCCGTGGCTTTTATTTATACCACGCGAGCACCTACATTTGTTTTTACCTCTTTGTTTATTTTATTTTTTTGACATCAAGCTATTTTTTTTTTTTTTTAATTTAAATATAGCCTATAATATTTTGTTACCTATCTTATTGTAATATAATACACAGCAATTTCGTGTTTATTACAGCGAAGATTTCTAGTGAATTTCATTCGGGTGTTGTTTCCGACTTCAAATCATGTGCGATTAATATTACGAGATTCATTTGACGAATTATCGATATATTCAGTGGTATAGCGATAGGGCAGCATAACGGACAATAAGCCATGGGCCCTATAGCCTTAAATCAGTGCCCAAGGCAATATTTTGCCACGGGCATTAAAAGTTCTAGTTACACCACTGGTTTATCGTCCTTATTAATGCATAACCGTAAGCATTTATATGTATTTTAAGAATTTCAACGGTTTCAGAATCCAAGATTATACAATAACTATTGAGGGTAACGCCGGATCTAAAGCAAGGGAGGGGGTTATTCGAGACATTTTCCCCGGGCTCTATAGTCATAAAGAGTTGAAAATGGTACCAAAAAAGTGTCTAGAAAAGGAAAAAAAAAATTTGTATTGGTAACAATACGTAAATCTTATTACGGATTGATACATTATGAAAATCAAACGGTTGGTGGATGATAAAAAAAAAATCGCTCAGTTAATAAATTCCCGTAGTATTTTATAAAACGAATTTGGCCTGCGAATCAACTGTTCGATAGTAGAATAAATCATATCATATCTAACGTCCAGTAATATGTATTATTTTAGCATTAACACGTTTTAGTTTATTATTCCCCGATGTAATAAAACGATCGGAAAAAGTTTTTCCTCGTTATGATGTATTAATGTATTCATGTATAATTTAAACTGTCCTTAATTTTTAAATTTATGCATATTTTTTTTCCTTTACTTTTACGAAATATTAACAATATAATAATTTTAAAAGTTTCTACTGCATAATAGCTAACCAAATTGTTCAGTCACAATAATTTATTACACAAAACTATATTATGCATTCCGATTGTTATTCGGAAATTTCAAACAACAGTGTTGGTTTAACATAAAAATATCTATATAGCCAACAATAAATTTAATAACGAATGCAGGTTTTCTTTTTAAAACTACCGTACAAATTATTATCGTCTACAAAACCGAGGCGAGGTAAAACAATAATATAATATCAAAGGTTCACATAATAATATGTAGGTATGTATTCCGATGAAACGATAATTTATTACTTTCTTTTTTTTCTACACGGAAAAATGGATTTTAAACTTGTTAATAATCGTGTACTTGACGATGTATAGATTATTATAAAACGCGCAACATTTAAATAAATCTGCTTTAAATAATCTCGCATATGTACATAATTCAACTTTATAGTTATTATCAGTGTTCGGCTTGTGGGGAAATTTAAGGGAACGAAACTCCTTATTTTTTTCTTTGTTTAATGTCCTCTTACTGATTATATATTTATATTGGGACGGGATTACAATGTTTCTCTTTTTGCGAATAATGATTTTTCAACAAAAAAAGCAGGTAATTATTGTTATATCTTTAATATTATATTAATATAATTTTTAAATTCTAAGCGAAACGAGTTATATAATATGGATTTACCATTCATGATGTGTGTGTGTGTTTATTTTATATCTGTAAACAACTTTTTTACCAGACTCTCGTTGTGATATTTTCAACTTGTTTTAAATATTTTCTTTCAAAAAAATACTTTTTACTTCGAAGTAATATTATTCATGCGATTATTTCCTATCTATTTATTGTTTTTGATTTTCTAATGTTCTGCAGATAGAACCTATAACTGTTCGAGAAAATGTATTATGTATTGTAAATCATTAAAATCATTAAATGTACAGTAAAACTTTAAGCATTTCAAAATCTAATCAAAAAAAAATATTATGTGCCAATTTTGAAATACTTATTTTAAAATAGATACTGATTTTTGAATAGCGTATACATATTTTTCTGTACAATTCAACAATATTATTATTAAAATATGATAATTAGGTTAGGTTATCGAACGATAATAGTGTTACGCGTGTGTTGGCAATAAAGTTTTGGATATAAACAGTTTGCTGTTGATTGTTGTACTTGGTTGCAATATTGTCGAAACGTTTCGTCCACTTTACAGTCTAACATCTTACCTATACGCAAACAATAATCGAAGAACAGTAAACGTAATTTTCATTTGTTTACCGATCCCAGTGATCCGGTGATCGAAAAGTGCAATCGGTTATCAAAACAATGTTGACAAACAACAGTTTGTTCGCTAAATAACTAGTATACCTAACCAGGACGCTATTGAAATTGTATCGTCAAAACGCGTCTACTATCACAGCGTTTTAAAATGCGATCAGGAAAGCGGAGACCACCGCGAAAACTTAAAGGCCACTTAAATAATAATAATAATTGCAGTATCGTATTATACGTATAGTGTGTGTACCTGTCGTAAAAGTACCAATTATACGACCCCAAAAGCAAAAAGAGCACACGGTTCGCGCGGAAAAACTTTCTTAGATAGGTACCTACGTTTTAAAATAACAATAATAATATGATATCTTACGGAAAACAAACTTTGAGTTTTCGGCAAAGGAATAATAATAAAAATATAATGTTAAGCCCCGGCGGATAAGGAAACGGGAATCGAGACGGGGCAAAACTTCCGAACAGATGTTGTTGTTATTAAAAGTTAGGCGGGGAAGACGATAATCGGGTCGAGAAATATTTTATTCTCCCGTGGTATTACATATTATTATATAGCACGCGTATACCTAGGCACTCGTTTGAATCGTTAGTTCGGATAGTCTTTTCAATCTCGTGTCGTTCGCCTTTTCGCACGAACGCCAGTATAGTATAGGCACATATCCGTTCAAAATAAATCCATTAGACTCGCATTAGTGTCCGTTTGTTGCCAATAATATTCTGTTGTTTCCCTGAAATAACTTACGCGTTTAATAATAATAAACGCGTAAGTTTGTTTGGATGTATATGGACGTATGTAACAACTTCTCGTCTAAACCACCATCATATAAGTAAGGTAATTTTCAGGAAAGAGACGAACTGGAACCACCAAACCGGTCTCCAGACATGCATTTAAAGACTAATAATGTGGATACAAGAACACAAGACTTGTATAAATTCACTATGGTTGCATCACGAGGGAGTGATTTAATAATCGTCTATAGGTGAACGCATCGTGTGTCGTACGTCAAGGCTTAAGAAAAACAATTCTTTTGAGATTTTAATTTTTTCTCAGAACATATCCCCATCTTGCCTCGCCTTTAACGAGTGATCATGAAAATCAATTTTATTTATTTTAATTATACTATAAGTTGTGTGCGGCTTAATACTCGATGATGTTGCATTATTTTAATAACGTAAAAATGAAATTAAAAAAAATAAAATAAGTACATATTTTTCCGAGCAAAACAGTTATGGTACAGCTAAAAATATATCCGTTAAAAAATGACGATCAATTAAATTACCGAGCGGTTCAGTAAAAAAAAAAAAAATAATAAATAAAAAATCATTAGTCAAATTAATGTTAAGTATTGTAAAGGTGAACGTTATTATTATTGTTATTATTTTTACCTTTTTTTTCTGCGCTTACCATCAGGCAAATATTATTGTTTTTTTAATCAATTACTATTAATAATGAAAATATTGTTTGAAAAAAAAATACCAAAATAATGTTAAATTAAAAAAATGTATCATTTGAATATTATTTCACTATTAAACGATCAGGCAAGTATTGATAGGGGGAGTAGGGATTCAACACCACTCTTCGACATTTTATTTTGTATATGCGACTGCTACACATAATATATATTTAAAACAAACTATATCTAGTAGTGCAATAATAGTACAATCATATTTATACAGATAACCACAAGGACAGCTCCAAAATAAAATACCTAGGTCATTATGTTTTTTGCAATGCAAAAATTACATTGTTATTTTTTTTTCTTCTCAAAACAATTTATTTTATGTGTTTAAAAAGTCGAACTTGTTTAGTTGCAGCATGAATAAGTCACTGTTGCAGGTGTGTAAGTTTAGAGATATAAGGTATTGAAAGTATTTAAAACTAGTTACCGGTTCTCATTAAAAAAAACGATAGTTTAAGAACCGAAAATCGGTTTTTATTTTTGAAAATTTGATTGCGGTAATCGAAATAATTAAACAAATTACAACGTTTCACATGTTACATTACAATGTATTTTTGTTTAACTAACGGTTTCGTGACCAAGTCCGATTCTCACAGTTCAGAAAAACCGAGCGATTTTTTCTTCTGCATCAGAAAATTGTTGCTAGTTCAATTTCATAATTTCATACTTATAATTTTATCTAATTCAGTGCGTATACTTACTGGCTACTGTGTTTGCACGTTCATTGTCGAGTATATACAAATGAACTTATTAAATATAACTACTACATCATATCCTATATGTACCGTACCTATGCACGATATTTTTCTTCTCAATCATCAACCGTCATTTTGATTACATTGAGTCCTACGTAAATATGATTTTATGATGAAAACAATTCATTTCATTAGTTATTAACTTATAAAAGTTAATACTTTTATAGGTACTAAAAAAAATATATTTAATATTCATTATACAACTTAACAATTTTTTATTAAACTATTATCTTAGTTTCGATTTTGTATTGATGTTTTTCTAAAATGTTGTAGGTATGTACTATACTAATTAATAAAACAATTTGTTATTTGAAATTAAATATTTTTAAACTGTTGATTTTTGTTTACTCAGTAGATCTCTTTTAATCTTTATTTTATAAAACAAAAATGAGTGGTCATGCGTACGAACATTTCGTCCACCCGCCAAAACGAAAATTTGACCCACTAAGCCCTTAGGATAAGGATAAGACGTTTTGACACTATTGTACACGTCAGAAAACGTTTAGCTAGTGATGTGACACGCGCATCTGCCAAAGAACGTCGGTAGTCGTGATAAATGCGCTCGACGATATAATATAACGATAATAATAATATGCAACGCGACCTTACAGACGGAAAATTCGAAATTGATACTATTTAGACTTTAGAGGAATGGGTATACTGAGTACGCGGATAACGTCATAATATTATCTATAATAATCGCGTCAATATGGAGCTGTATTGCTCCAATACACCCGTATTAGACCCGTACGTTTTCAAAAAAATATCATATGCGTAAACATCACGTGTCTGTATTATTATAATAATATATGACGCAACATTAAAGCGCTATATTAAAATATTACGGCAATACGGTGCCGGGCACGTGTGTAAAAAATACTAAAAATATGACGCTCGTTTATATGGATTTTTATTAACGGAAAATCAGCAATATAAACCTGTAAACGACGGTCTAAATTTTCGTTGTCGTAATACGCGACACGCGATAATTTTATTGAGAATAAAGTACACGTTACTAAAGGCCCGACGCATATAGGTTAGGGTGGACTGACATCCTTTTTGTTTTATTTTTTTTACCATAAAATATTATTTTGCGAAAAAAAACCATGTCTAGTTCGTGAGCAACGGTTTTAGGTGAATTACGCCGGTATTTTATTTTATTTTTTTTCACGTTTTAAATTATCGCTGAACAAAAAATAGCGTAAATCGTCAGAATGTAATAAGAGACGAATTAGTCATATAGTCGATAAGAAGAAAATCAATATTGACAACGTTATTAGCCGCGAAACGCCAAAGATGGCAGTATAAAAAAAAAATGTTTTTACGAGTAATAATTCCGGGTGATGATTTATCAACGTTATTTAAATTCTTACATTTTGCGGCTCATAATTTTGTCATTATCGATTTTCTCCTTATCAACTAAAGTACTTTATTTATTCCTTATAACATTCTGACGATTTACCATTGTGACATTTTTTTTTTTTTTAGCGATAATTTAAACTGTACAAATAATATAGATTACAAATACAAATTTTGTTTTTCACCTAAAATCGCTGCTCGTGAACTGAGCATTTCCCCTAAAAATAAATAAATAATACTTAGCCATAGTCTTAGGTATATAAAACTAATTACAAAGTTCAAATGTTTTTCAAATTTTTAAACGAGTAACAAACACAATTATTATCCCCGAAAATCTAAAAGCAACATTGAACGTACTAATTTTGCAATAAATTACTAAAAACGATTAAAATTATTTTTTAAATTATACCAGGCGTAGAAAGAGAAACAAATGTTAACTAAAGAAAATTGCTAACGATTATATTATTTTTCTACTGGATTACAACGAAAAGTCCGCTGTCCCGGGTTTAGCCCTTGTTCAAAATTATAAAGCTACTTAACCGTCCCCTGAACTTTAAGTACTAGTTATATGGGCAAGTTTACCGTTCAATCTTTAAGTACAAGTATAATATTAAATTTTCAAGTGTTAACATCGTTGTCGCTTTAAAACTATAATATTATTATAAATACTTGTCGAAATCATAAAAATGCCCAGACAAAAATGTTTATAGTATTAAAAAAGTTGTTACGTCTCACGGATAGGCAACTGATTTAGATAGTTGGAAAGATAGGATGTGTGTTGTAATTCAGTTTACATACATTATTCAACGATAAATTCTTGCCAACAATAAACGCTTCTAAGCAAAGTAGTGTTAGTAATATTAGATTTTTATCCCATATAACCAATATAACCCAAAAATCAACAAAAGTAAAACTGACGTATTGATCTTTGTTGTTAGTTTATTGAAATTTATAGAAGAACTGTTAGAAATTCTAGACATTTGTTTTAAAAAAAGTTCTACTAAACGAAAAATTCATATATTTCATGATACGATTCAATAACCTTCTAATTAAACAAAACAATTTTATTAATGAAAATAAAAGTTCCGTATCATTCCAGTACTTCATAGTGCATGAAAAAATTGGAGTCTAACCAAAATAAGCATTAAAAATGTATACAGGGATGTATAAAAATACATTTTTTAGAAAATTTATTAGACATTTTGAAAAATTGTTCAAATAAAGTTTCAATAAGGACAAAATACGTAAATTCGACATGAATGAATCTGATAAATTTTACTAACCACGAAAGTTTTTTCCAAAAAAAACAAAAAACGTTTACACACAGCTTCTTCGCTCCGCTTAAAATCAAAACCAAACCAATGACATTGTTTTTTTAAACATACAATAAATTTGGTGAAAATGTATTTTTTTTGTATGTATATGGATATTATTTCAAACATACTTAATCATTTTGTAGATAAGATCATGATGGGAGGTGCTTAAAACCTTAAAGATATACGACAGAAATTTGTCAAAAAAAAAAAAAACTTATAAGACTGTTTTATCGGCATAATCGTTATACGGAAAATACCGGTCAAAAATTTTCACCTTCCCCGCCGTAGACTTGTTTCGAGTATAAAAGCAAAACTGATTAATTTACCCTTGGTGAACTATGCTTATAGTATTATAAACTCGAAAGATTTTAAAGACACTGTTTTTTTTTTTTTTTTTGTTTATATTATTATCAGGCAACAAAAAAAACCTTTTCTTTTGTTTATAGATAATAATACAATAACATAATAAAAACATTTTTTTTATTTTAATGCTTTGCCATTCTTATTTTTCATACTTTTTTTTTATATATATACCTAAACATTTTAACAAATTTGGTTTTTGCGTTGGATAATACGCAAATCTGTGGAGTGAAAATCAAATTGAAAAACATGTTTAAGTCTTGAATTCATTGTGTATCGTTTTCATAACTTAATAATACGCTATATTTTATATAACCAACTTAAAACTTTAAAAACCAATCAACGTTTGACCATATATTATACTAAACCGTATAAAATATACCAAATGGAATAAAAAAACTTTTATAATAATATATACGTTTGAATAAATTTTTAAGTTTTTCGATATTTACCTAACAATACACTGGATGTACCTTTTTATTATCGCTCGAGAGATACTTTTGGAATTTTTATTAACCTGGATTTTCTTAAAAAAAATACCATTTATACAAGTACAATTACATACAACTGAATAATTCATAGTAAATTGTCTATAGAAATATTTTTAACATTGCGTTTTTTCAAAACATACATATACTTACGGATAGTGTCAACTTTACAACTTTCCGAAGACAACCCTACGATTTAAATTTTATAATATTATCAAAGAAGTAATTTTCAGCCAACGTTGATATAAATATATTATGTGCGAAACACATACTTCACGAATGTGATACAAAAGTAATGATAATAATTTAAAATTTAGAAAGTTCAAATTATGCGAGTTTTGATCCAGAAAAGTTTGTTTGAAAATACAATAATAATAATAATATAAAATAAGAAATGTGTATTTATTACCTCCATTTATATTCTACCCCAGGCACGTCAAACAGGCGGCTCGTGGATAATTTTTTTATGGCCCACGGCTACCAATATTAATAATGGACAAAATAAAAAAAATAATTATTAAATATGAATATCGTATGTCACAACTATCTTAAATTCTTAGAGAATGATATATTTAGTATACATTATTATGTCTTATATTTTGATAAACTATAATCGAATAAGTATTATTGATGATTTTATATGTATATACATATATATATATATATATATGCATAAACAATATATAATTTACATTATATACATAGGTAATAGATCGATAATTTATATTATATCGTCGGTACACGACACGCGTGCCTCTGAAATTTAGTCGTTCGATAACCACCGTGTGTTCAAGTTTAAATTTTGTGGCAGTTATTCAACTATAAATTTAATAGTTAAAAATATCTGTATTAAAACCAAGTGGTAGTAATAAACGAAAAATTACAGTTGAACATCGTCAATTTCAAAAAATTTGGGAATTACAATATTTTTGCCGTGAAATTAATAATAAAATAATTTGTCTAGTATGCAAAAGTATTGTTAGTGTTCCAAAGTTGTACAATTTAAGTGACATTAAGAACAACATAAATCAAAATACGATTAGGATGAAGGAATACTGAGACAAGAAAAACTGAAAGAGTATAAATAAGGGTATAAACACCAACAGCTAATGTTCACTAAAATACCACAAGAAAGTAAAGCTGCAGTAAAGGTTAGTTACGTGTTGTCAGAGGAAATTGCCAAACATTCGAAACCGTTCACTGAAGGTGATTTTATAAAATCGTGTTTCATTGAAACTGCTGAAATTATTTGTACCGGAAATCTAAAAACTTTTCAAAACATTTCACTAACACGAACTACGGTTGCTGAAAGAATAACTGAACTAGCATGCAATTTGAGTAATCAGATTAAAATTAAAATGCCTAGTTTTGAGTATTTTTAAATTGCTTGTGATGAAAGTACCGATATTGGTGGCACAGCTCAGTTAACTGTGCTTTTTCGTGTTTGCAATATGTAATTAAATATTTTTGAAGAGTTATTGGAAATTAGACCTATTTATGATATTATTACAAGAGAGGATATTTTCGTTTCGGTTTGTGAACTCATGAATAATTATGGTTTACCTTTGGCAAAGTTATCGTCTGTGGCTAACAGATGGAGCTCCTTCTATGACGGGGAAAAATAGAGGTTTCATTGAAAGATTTCAAAAAACAATGAATAAGTATGTTGAACAGACATTTCATAGGACACATTGTATTATACATCAAAAGGTATTATGTACAAAAGTTATTGGTATGGCATATGTAATACCATTTGTAAAATAAATGGCCAATTTTATATGATCCCGTGGTTTGAACCAAAGACTATTTTAGATTTTTTTAAAAACTTTTAAATTTATTTGTACTCTTAAAGAATAAAGTATTTTTTTGTTTTTCGTAAAATATTTATGTGTGCCCCACGCAGGAAATTATCTAATGTATTTAGCCCACTTGACACTTAGAGTTTGTTCACGCCTGTTCTACACTGATCGAAATTTAAATTATTAAAATCAATCGAATTGATTATTTTTATCGTTATTTAAATATATATTTATGTATTTGTTTTGTTTTACCTAACTTTATAATACAAAATTATAAACACAAAAATTATGTAATTTCGATCAATAAAATATTACCGGTTTTTTGAATGGGTTCTGTACAAAACGAGTGATTAATTTAGCAAACTTAACTGCAATTATTTAAAACGCAGTGTTTTCTTTTATTGCACAAAACTCTTTATTTTTTTCTTATTGAGTCTAATATATAATGTAATATCGTAAATTTAAAAAAATTGTACGCGATTACTTTGAACGTTAAGTTTCCTATTTGAAACTCTCTAACAAAAATTGCAAACACCCGGAAATCATTCTCTCTGGTTCTATTAAAATATGGACATATATTTGAATATGATAATATGTTTCAAAACATAATGTTAAAATCACACATGGAAACGAACAGAATGTCGAAGTTTGATCAAATTCGAGTTATTGGCACGAATGAATACAACGCCGAAACAAATAGTATAACGCAACGGTAGTTAGGTTGTAAAATTTGCATAAAACTTAAAAAAAAAGAATATAATATTATTACCATAAATTCGCTTTTAGACGATCGATTCCGTAGTCAGGCATATTAAAACAAAGGAAAATCGTTCTGTCACATCGGATCACTTACCGGTATAGGTTATATTTTATAGTGTTTGACAATATTTTTAATGAGAGTAAACGGGGCAAGCTCGAAATATCGAAAATAACAAACTTTGAAATATAAATAGTTTACTCGTTTACTCAAAAATTCAGATATACTCGGTTTTTTTACATTTTTACAATTTTTTTATGCCGAATACAAATTAACGAATTTAAAATTTAAACTGTATTACCCAATTATAATATATAAAATAAGTGGTATATGTTAAGTGAGCATAAAAATATACTTTGTAATTGTTGACTCTAATAATAATATAATAAAATGCCAAATCCACCTAGTTGTCTGTGATCCTTTTTGTTTGCTTTCTTTCTTAGAATGTGAATTGTAGCGTTTAGGTTGAAATTCCAGTTTAAACACGATATGTCAAATATTTCCAGTTAACGTAGTTTAAGTAACTTCTTTATAAAAAAAAAATTGTCTTAAAAAAAAGTTACATTCTTATTAGTTATGAATTTTTTAAATAGCTTTAATTCTTTAAATTATGTTATTTGTGATTGAAATCCAATTTCAATATAACACCACTTTTTATGTACTAAGTAACGTAATTTTTATACCACGTGAGCAAAGTTTAATAATTTAGACATTATTTTAGGAGGTAGTATTTTTATAAAAGATAAGAGCTGAAATATATAATGTGATATGACTGTTGTTAGTTTTTTATATACTTACACCATAAATAAATAAATCTCGTTAAAACGTTTGAATTCATTAAAATTTGTATGCAAGAAGTTTTTGCCTTAAAGATTTGCTGAATTAGAATTTAGCACTAGCCGTTTTCAAAATTTCATTAACCGTTATATACTCCGTAGTATGTGTAATCAGAAATCGCATTAATTATTTCATCACGATTTTTGAATACACGTTAAAAATTACCAAGTGTAAAATTCAACATTATATAACGTTAATACATATATGCACGTATATGAATTTAATAATTAAAATTTAATTAAAGTTTTGATATCCGATACATCCTACGGAAGTCATGTTTTTTTTTTTTTTTTTTGAAATTGAATCGTTGAAATTTAACTAATAATTTATAATATAATAATATATTTATAATAATTTTCTAATGATTCAGCTATAAAAGTTCATGTTTTCGACCAATTTAATAACATTAATAGTATAATTAAGAATTTCAGGGGTGTTAAAACGCTTTAGTATATTATTATATTATATATATTATTATTGAAGTTTATCTAGTAATCTTGCCCTTTGCTTTCAGCTTTTCGGGGTCAACTTTTTGATAAAGCAACTAAATTATTCAACGTATGAGTAAGCTGACAGGTAGTGGTCATTCGTCAAGATCTCAAAGTCATATTTCGATTTCCATACCTACGACTGATCGTCCTAGAACTTTAGACTTTTTCGTGTTATTTTTGTAGCTATCTATTTTATTTATTGTATTCAGCCAATAGTTTTGGTACACACATAAACTTTTATCTACTCTATTTCTACTGGTTATACACTCCCTACACATTTTTGCCGCTATAACTACACTTTGCCTCTCTTTGGTTTCCAACGTCCGGACTTCTAAATCTTCATTCACTGTATCAATCCAACGTTTCATAGGTCTTCCTAGGTTTTCTTCCTTGTGGTTTCCATTCCATTGCAGATCTAACTGATCTAACCTCTCTTCGTGTGACCTAACTATCTGTAACCTTCGTCTCCTAACGAACTTTACCACTGGTAAAAGTTTCACTGTATCGTATTTCTCTTTATTGAACTTCTTTCGCCTGTAATTCACCGTGTCTTCATCTATGTTAGTCATACATTATTTCCTTTCATTATTTATTCTCGAATATTCTTAATTTTAAATAAGTGACCAAATTTTTTGTTTCTGTTACGTGAAATTGTACAGAAAATTATATATATATATATTTATGTTTATGTTTTATACAAAAGAAATATTATGCAAATTTGTTAAAATAATTCAAATTTGTATTAATTCGGCTAAAAACGTGCAGGCAGCGATTCGTACGCAAATTAAAGCGAAAATATTTTATTTGTATCGAGTAATACTAATTCGTCTTAAAAAGTGAAAATTTGTTTTATGTAGTACAATGAGCGTAAAAAGTATAGGAGTTGTTGCATACCTATAAGTATGTATAATATATATCTATCTCTACCCTTAACATTGAAAACGACCCTTCATCGAACAATGACTTTGCATCGACTGCTGTAATATGCATTGCGATAACATATTACTATAATGTAACAATACGAGTCCTATATTATGTAAATGTATATTTTAGAAGTAGCTGCAGCAGGCATACTTTATTTTTATTTTTTTCAATATAATAATTATATTTCAAGTGTCGTTTTAAAATATTACGCTTATTAATCATATT
This sequence comes from Cinara cedri, assembly GCA_902439185.1. Taxonomy (NCBI): domain Eukaryota; kingdom Metazoa; phylum Arthropoda; class Insecta; order Hemiptera; family Aphididae; genus Cinara; species Cinara cedri. Next base: position 569,473 of record CABPRJ010000501.1, read on the forward strand.
CTATCGATAATAATTTGTTTTTGGGTCTCATCAAACTGCACAGTATCAACAATACGGCAAACAATATTATAATACTGTAATTACGGAAGGTATATCTGCAACATATTAAAAATTCAGCGCAGTCGGTTAAACTATATATCTATTAATTATTTTAAAAAAAACAAAACAAAATACGAAAGAATGACGACGGTTTAATAAATTATTTAAAGGCTATTATATTATACAAACGATAAAAATTCACCGCCAAGAAATTTATGATTTTTACACAGATGCGTTTTCTTCGGGTGTTCGTATAAAATATAATATATATATACATATATTATGTTGTTACGAGTACCTACCCGAGAAATCGTGTACACAGCGTTTTCTAAATAATTAAATACCTTTTTTTTCCTGATACAATATGTAAAAATGGCTCGAACATACGTATATACTTTACACAATGCACTCTTTTTCATTATCAAAAACACGTTTGTTTTCCCCTCCCACGATCGTAGAATGTCAGTTAAAAACCCATGACGTTGTCTGGGTTAGGCTACAATATCAAACTTAATAATAATAAAAAAAAAATTATCGAAAACTTATTCGTGTTTCATCATAAATTGTGCTTAGTGGTGAAAAAAAAATGAGTGTAACGTAGACATTTTTTTTTTATAATCATCATTTTATGTTCAATGTTTACGATGAACTTCGCTCCAGAATCGTTTTTCGTTAGCAATGATTTATTGTTAAGCACAGTAATAAATTAAACATTATTCTATAATTCTGTACCTTCCTAACTTCCCACCTATACTACAGAACCTAATATCAGCAGTATCGGCTATTTTTTTTCGACTTGAGGGAAAAACCCACGATGGAATTTGTGCTAGATTTCTAAACAATTTTACATTCGGCCAAAAAAATTATATTTGCCTACTAGACAATATTTCGAATACTATATATTATTATAAATAATATATACACATGTATATGTAACTATAAATAATTTAAATTATTGTAAAGGCGTCGTATTAGTTTGTTAAGTTTACAATAAAATACATTATTTCGATAATATAATATGTTTAAAAAAAAAAACTATTCCGTATTCACACAGCGCGATTTTTTTTATTGTTCTCTTTTTTTTTCTGTAAGTATATATGTATGTAAACGTTTTTTAGTGTTTTTTTTTTCTTTTTATATATGTACCTACCTCCACGTGTAGCAACACGCACAACGCGCACGTTGTAATTCGATTTTGAGTTTACGTTTTCAATAAAACGATGTCACGATTGTATATATTATTGTTATTATTATTATTATTATGTAAAGTCGAGAACGCGAGTCTTTCAAACATAATTCAATTGCGGAGTGTTCTTTAGTTCGAAAATTATTGGAATCTAAATAAATAATGCACGAGTACCTAACCTACACACTACGCACGTAAGGCTTTTTTTCTGGTGTCCTTGGATTTGAAAACTGGAAGTTAAGTAATAATATATTATATTAGATAGTTCAACAATTAATACAAGAATATAGAAAAGTAAAAAATGAAAAAAAGGTCACAGTGGCACGCCATTTCAAATTCATTGTCGGGTCTTATAATTTATAAATGTATAAACTGTTTGACTACCTATATAATTATTATTTTTTAAAATTCGTTTTATACTTTTATAATTTACATAGGTAAAAGTTATACAATATTTTTCAGGTATTGAATTTAAAAATTAAAGCATGAATCTCTTGAATATTTAAGACCGCTCCCCTACACGATGGCCGAACAGTTTTAACGTGTATATATTTCTGGCCAGTCGAAAATTTAATTAAATTAAATTATTTTGAAAAATACCTACAAATAAAATTCAAAAATCTATCCAATTACATCTAAAATTCTACGAAAAAACAATCTTTTGTCGTTTTTTAATTGAAGCGAGATATTTTTTGGTAGACAAATTTTGAGGGAGACACAAAAAATTAAAAGATGGGAGAAATTCCATAGAAAATAATCTCCTGAGAACTAATCGATTACTATATATTATAAATCAAAAAATTCTGTACAATAGAACCTAACTCCATTATTGTGTCATTTTTTATTTTAGTAAGTTTTCAGGTAAAAACCGTACAAGCCGTATAGCCGTTGTAAAACCGAAACGATACAGCCAACTCCTTATTCCTTTGCGGATCAGCTGTAGTCTGTATTTAATATTTATCGCACCTACCACTGTGACATTTCGTGTGGCTATCGCAATTCAGGATTTCACATATAGATGCTCCGGGAAGAAATTCGAGATAGGACGATATTTAATTAAAAGCCATACAATTGTGTTTGTAAAGATGTTGTCATCGTCGTCGTCGTCGTCGTCGTCGTTAAGTTTTCGCTATTGTGTACTACAACTTGAAAGGCGACCTTTCTCGTCCTGCAATCGACTTTATATACGTATATACACACACAAAAGTGATATAGGTCGGGCTACTATTATATTACAACAGGACTATATATATATATATATACACTAAACAGGACGAAATATACATATTGTTATCGTACGTATATAGCTATTATAATTGTTATCGCGTAAACAATAAGTACAATTGTGAGTACGTGAATATGTGTGCGTGAGCTTGGAATGTTATCCTCGGTTGAATGTGACATAGTATATAAATACAAGATGTCGACACGATCGTTGTCTGCAATATTTCTCGTCGCTGCAGGAAGGGTCACTGGCTGCCGTTTTCGTCCGACTTTCGCGGGCTATTTCTCCGTTCGCGCGGTTCGCGAGATTTCAGAATTTACCACGAAATTAGTTTTCACTACTGGTCTCACGTCTCTGCCCCGATTGGATTCAAGGCTTCCTGCCGATATTATTTCTACGCTCTTTTCGCGTTGCATTCGCAACCATGCCGTTAAATTCTTTGACTTTTTATACGAATTTTCAATCCAACACAACACAACACCCCTTATTTGGTAATGATGGCCGTGTTTCACAACCATCGTTCAGGTAAATATAATATTAATCTTTAAAAGGACATGCCAAACGGGGCATCTGCATGGATTCATTTTTTTCCGAACATCAGTGTGTGTAATGCATATTGGCTGATTTACGATTTTATTTTTGTTTTCGCATTAGAAAAATAGTTTAAAATATAGGCAGAGGGCGCGTTTATCATTATTATTATTTATTTATTTTTTAACGGCCAATAAAACAACAACGTTAATTCATATTTTTGTATTATTTTATTAGCGCACTACTGCCGTACCATCACGCAGCAGCAAAGAGTATCATCATCCGAAACATAAATCATAAAGAATTCAAATACTGTGTAATTTATTGGCGTTCTACACGTTCCAACCGATGACGTGTGCATTTTTTTTTTTTCACAGACACGGCCAGTAGTAATTCAATGGAAAGCACCCAATATACAGGGTGTCCAATAAAGATATAGCCATTTCGTCATCTCTTTTATGTTTTCGACAACTTAAGAAACAGGCAGCATTACAGTTTTACGTTACCATTAGTTTTCGGTACAAGTGATTCGTGTCTAATTGTTGAGGGTGAAATTCGTTTAATTTCAAACAGGAAACTATGTTAAAACGGATAGAGTATTAGTTTAAATATATGTTGATGTTGACATTTTTTGTTTCTATCAACCCGTTAATCACCCAAACTTATGCGTGGGTGTAGGGGGAGAGTAGTAGTGCATTATTTACCTGCACTGTGCGCGGCTTTTGAGTAGGTACTCTCAATAGTAATAATTACTACATAAATTTACCATGTTAGGAAATATGCTAAAATGCATAATATGCATTGTTAAAAAAAATTTTAATTCTATCCTATCACGGGCCAGGAAGAACTGACTCCATACCTGATAATTATATCGAATACAATGAAATAGCGTTGATTTTTCGCTACTCGTAAATTATAACAGCGTGCTTATATTTAATTGTAATACTAGTAGCGTTGCTAAACATGACCACTACTCGGTGAATTATAACAAAAAATGCGCAACTTATATAACGAAATATTTATTTTCAACGGTTTTTTTTTTTTTGTAAAAGTGGTCAAAGTGGGAGGGGGACGGAGTTCTCCTTCTTAAAGTAAAATTATCGTTCCCCTTTGGTTTAAATCTTTAAAGTCCAAGGAGACTCTTAATTTAGGACATTGTCGAGTTTTTCAGTTATTATTTGATATTTTGTAGATAAAATTGTTTTGGCCGAACAGAAACACTTGAAAATTTAACACGAGGACGATTAAAAATTGTACTTAGTGGTAAAAAAAAAGCGGTAAAATTTGGATAGTGGTAAAATAGCCTTTATTTTTTTTTTTTTATATATTTCCCGTGTAATTTTCTTAATAAATAATCGAGCAGAACCTCGAAAAACCCGATATATTTCACGGTTTGATTATTTTGAATTTAATTTCCACTCAGTTTAAAATAATCGCACAGAACTAAAATCTTATATTATCCTTTTTTATGTGTGGTAAAATTTTAAAAAAATGTTGGTTATTTCTGAACTATTTATAGGCATTTTATATTTGCGTGTTTCTTAACGTAATTTTTATTTTATAGATAAAATGATTTAATTGAACACAACTGCTTTGAATTTTAATACGGGTATATTAACAGTAATAGGTATTTAATAGTAAAAAAAAAAAATTGAACGAAATCTATACTACTTTCAGATTCTGAGTAAAGCGAGAAATGTATTGGTTTTACAACGATGTTTTATTTTTGTCTGTAAACAACTTTTTTACCAGAAATACCCTGCTCTGATGGATAAAGGTTTCGATATTTATTATCGGTTGCAAATTGGAAATAAATTCGTAATTTACCGCTTTGAAATATTGTAAATAATAAATGAAACAATTTTTTTCTACTGTTTATTATGATATAAGATCTTTTGGGTCACAATATTAGTCAGTGGATATTTCAATAGGTTCTTATTAGCACAGCGACTAGCTGACACGACTATTGGATACTCCGGATACTCCGATATTTGCTAGGATTTTCACTTTACCGACGCGATATTCGAAAACCATTGAAATCAACCGATATATACCGTATTGTTTGAAAATCCGATTTTTTTTTTTTTCTAAACGTCGTTTTTTCATATTCCAGAGACGTCGCGGACGATTTTCGCCCGAAAATATCTGTTTGGAAAAAATTAAAAACCCAGATATTTTTTTTTTAACAGTACCGGTCCGTACGGTATGATAAAAAAACAACGTCGTGTAAAAAAAAAAAAAAAAAAGGTGGTCATAACACCACGGTGCCGTGACCGATTGTTTAGAAGAAGAAAAAAAGAAAACAATTATTCGCCGGTCGCCAGCCCCGGCCGCGTTTTTATCGCCGGTGTATTGACGCGACCGTCGCCGTCGTCGCGCCCCGACGCACGCGACGCGAAACGTTCACCGCGGCGCCGAACCGACGTTCGTTTTCGCGTGCGTTCTCTCCGCTGTCGGGCGCGCGCAAACAACGCGACACGTGTTACACGAAGACGGCCGCCGTCGGCGTCGCGCGCGCGAGGACTCGATGAGTCGCCGGTTGAATCCGCCGCGAAACTCTGCGCGGCTCGTTGGCGAAGAGCTCGCGTTCGGGTCGCGCGCCGTCGGAAACCCGCCGGATCCGACGGAGCCGGTCGTCCGCACCGCGGTTCGGCACACGCACCCGTCCCGGATCGCGGATCTGCGCGTCGACACGTTTCGACGATATTCCCGGTCGGGTGTTTTTTGTTCATTCCCTTGTTTCTTTTCGCCGAGCTATTATTTTCCTCGAGCGTTTTTCGACATCGCGGTGTTTCGCGCATTTAAATAGCGAACGGAAGAGAGAAAAAAAAAAAGCCGATAGTGCGAACGGGTGTACCCCGCGTTGTGTAAGTAAAAAGTCGTAAAGGTATCGCGGGACACGTAAAGTTATTTGGCCGCGAGCAACGGTGAGCCGTCGGTAAGGAAAAACGATTCGAGGCGTGTTTCGGCTACACGCGTTTTGAAAGGCCGCGATATTTTGGTACGGTTTTCATCAAAATTTCGTCGTTTGAAAACTCTTGTGAAGTTAAAAAATACTACGTTACACCCGATTTTTTTTTGATTTTCTTCGACCGCCAAGTCGTACTTAACGTAATAAATCTCATGTTAAACTTGCAATCAATTCTGTTTGGTCTAAAACAGTTTTATCCATTGAGTGCCCCCACCTACCGAATGAAAATTGCGTAAAATCTCACAAAATTAAAACGTTATAAAATATTCGGTACCCGTACCGGGCGTACAGTACCCGTGATTATATGTCCTACACTGCGGCGACCGTATGTGCGGTCAAACACTCCCGCCGCAGCTGATAAAATTCGGTAGCCGTCTAATAATTTGTGTTTGTTTACTGTCCATAGATACGTCATAATCGATCGCATTTGTCCCCGTGTCTTACTTTTTATTTACACGCGATTTGAGATTCCGCGCGAATCGTTTTTTTTTTGTCGTATTTAGAATCTGGCGAGTTTACGTTAGTCGTTTTTGAAATTTCCAAGCTACTTTTCATGATAATCGGGGAAAACGTTTTAACGAAAACTGACAAATTTGCGGCATTAATATTTAAATATTTTACATTTTTTCAGTTTCTATCAGAAATATTGCTCCGAATAAAAAATGACACTAGCCCGTTTTGGTTGCATTTCGATTCGATATAGTTGGTGAGTAGGAATCACTTTTTTTTCTTTATAATTATATACGAACCACCTATTGAACTTTCAAGCATTTCTTCACAGAGTACCTACAAAATAAACTAATGAAAGTATTATTTTCTTAAATTTTCCCACTCGTTCAACGTTTTTTTTTTTTTCAGTTTTTCTCAATTATTAAAAAATCCACACGGGTAATCAAAAAACGGCGAACTTCGTGAGCAATAATATCCAGAGTGCAACAAAACAGACCTTTTTATATCGGAACACAATATTTCTAGTAGAAAATGTTATTTGCAAAAATTAAAATCAATGAAATTAGTTACGCAGTGCCGTGAATATTTATTATTTTTCAGATGATTTTTTTCTCGGTTTTTCTCAAATAATTTTGAAAGCCCCTTGAAAAATCAAAAAATGACCTTCCCAAAGTTTCAACTAGTTAAAAGATTTCTGATAGAAAAGTTGCTCACAGACATTAAGAAAAAAAAAATACAAAAGCATACATCCTAGTAAAGTTAATAGATTCCTTGCTACTATCCGAATTTAAAAACGTCGCATTTTTTTAAAAACATTTTGATCAGAAAATCGTCGTGCCCGTGCAGGTAAAATCGCCAGTAATACAATACAATAATATCGCCGTCGTAATACTATTATTAATAATCTCGTTTCAGTATACCGAACGCCATCTTTCGGACGCTAACCGCGTCACGTAAAATCGGCCGACGCCACAGACAGATAACGTTTCATATTCCGTTTTCACTAAATAATAATAAAATAATGCGCAACAATAGATATTGCATTGTTATGATTGTAATAATAATACGCCGTCCAAACCGTGTCAGAAATGAATATAGGTACTTTTATCGTTTTGACAAGTTATCCCTCCTAAAGGTGGTATTATTATTGCGTCTAGAAAATCAAACAACCTGGAAATATTATAGCTGTCATTACATCTGTAATTTTAATCGATTCGGTTTTTTCGTCACACAACATATTTTGTTCATATATCTGTGGTACCTACCTACCTACCTACCTGGTATAAAGCATAAACAACTAAAAATGCCGACGTTTGATTGGATTTGCGTGTTTTGTATGAAATATAAAATAAAAAAAAAAATAACGCGTGAACAAGCTGCAAAAAAAAAAAAAAATGTCATCATTGAGCGTAAAAATTCCTATATTCGGTTGTGCAATCAGCATACCTATCCGCCCCTTTGGAAACCCTTACGACACCCCCTCCTCCTCCCTCGGGTAATGGAGGTCAGAAGTAAACACGGGTCGCGTAAAAACCGTTCTGTAAACTGATGGTTCCATAATACAATATCGGTTGTGTAAAATTATGGATATTGAATACGTCGCTGCATACAGGTTTTTCATTGCCTATTTGTATTTGTTATCTATGGTTATAACCACTTGCTCGGTTATCAGTATAAATATTTCGCCCGTATCAAATTATAACGTGATTGTTGAATCATTATTATTATCAATTATTATCAATAATGGTTTTTCGCGATAACAAAATATCATGGTCACCTAAACGATAAGGCTAAACGACTCGGCGAATATCACTGAACCGAAATCCGCTCAACGGCTCCACGGATCCGATAACCATGTTTTTGATAACACCTATCGGATTTACGGAACCGATTTCGATTTTACGTGTTATTTCCTATGGTTTCGTGCCGACCCGGCATTTATGCGCGTACCTATTTCGCCCGATTTTATCGGATTCCGTGGTTTTTTTTTTTACCGTAAAATTAATAAACGTCTACTTACAGTTTGTTCGGTAATACAATGTTTTATCGCGGTACCTATTATTATTATATTATTTTCGATTTCGTTTCATTTCGGCGGTACGTGATCGCGGTTCTGGAATACGGACGAAAAATACGTTTTTATTATTAATTCGGCGGATTTCCACGCCGGAGACGATATTAATAAAATGACATAAAATCGACGTTCCGCGAGTTCTGCAAAACGTTCCCGAAAGACGGCCCGTGATTAAAACGATATTATCTATTGACACCGGGGTTTAGGGGGATAATAATTATTACACCCCCCCCCTATCGCCGGTACAACTCTCGTCTCTGCGGACGTTACGTCGACGAATTATTATAATAATAACGTACAGGTGATTCAACAAAAGTTAATATTCATCATTATATTATCGTTTGTTGAGAGCACCCGGGGCATACTCTCGACATGACGAGAGACGCGCAAGACCATCTGGCAATGTGCGGGGCAGATCGCTATCGCCCGACCGGACTCGCAAAGTAGACGAACCGGTCAAGGGGACGACCTTTACCCCTCCAAAAATTAAGTTGACAGCATTAATGGCTGTAAGAGCCAAGAGTCACCAAGGCTTGTAAATTTTCCTTACTCATTAGTTTAAGGCACGATCGTTGTGCTCGCGCTCCGCGGTATTTATGCCTGTGCGGCCGGGCCGCCGCATGCAGCGCGCCCGGTCGGCACCGCCGTTACCCGGCACCAAGGCGCCGCGGGAACGGACCGCGGGCCGTCGGACGACGGGCCCACGCGCCGTAACGGTCCGCGAACGGACGCGTTCGGTTCCGAACGCGTCGCGATGCCCGAACGGTCGCGGGCTAGATGCGTCCGCAACGGGCCACGTGACCGAGCGCTATCTAACGGCCGCGCGCGCGTCTGCCGACGGACGGTCGGCACCGCGCGGTATTCCGACGGCTGCCGCCGCGCGGTATTCCGACGGCCGCCGCCGCTCGGTGGCGTGTCGACCGTCCGCGGAGTGGATAACGTGTCCGCCAGGAGCGCACGCGGAACCGCCGTCGCGGTCGTCCGGATTACTAATAAGAGGAAGACAACGTCCGCTAAACCGAAAGAAAACTAACGTATTATTTTGTTTAATCGGTCATTAAACTACAACCTATTGGCATTTCAAACAGTAAATTGATTGATTCCGCAGGTTTCTTCGCCCGTGAATTCGAACAGTTCAATATTGTCGAATTTACGTTGTTTTCAATATTCGACCTTCGTTTCCGTTACCTATTACGATAGCTCGGTGCGTATATAGGTACTCACACACACGTGGCAGTCGATATTTTTCCAACGTATACATTATTTTTTCGGTTTATAATAAAAATAAAAACCCGCGGGTTGTTACACGGAATAAGGAATAACATTATGAACGTATTGCAAATAACGATATATTGGTGCAAATAATAATGGGGGCTCAGCCCCCTCCCCAAAAAAAAAAAAAAACGAAAAATAAACTACAGCTAGGCTTGACTCAGTCACTTAGTCATTTTACACAATCAATGTTACGGGTAGTTCGAGCGCACTTCCCCCCTCCCCCCCGACAACAATTGATCTATTTGTGCCCACGAATTACGACAGCGGATAAACAACCGTGCGGATGGAAAAAACATCGCACGGACCTATCAGATTTACTCGAAATCCCCGTTGATTCGCGGGCAAAGAATCGCCTTGTACACAATATGTATTCACGATAATATGATCGCCGTGATCGCGACGGGCGCAGTTGAATTATAAATATCCCGAATATGGAAAATGTGTTCGAAACGTTAGGATCGTATTTAGCGTAATATTCGATATATAGAATCATTATTGTTGATGGTTATTGCCTCGTTGTACCGCGTCGAACGTGTTAAATATTATTAGTTTGACTATTCATAAAACCAAACTTATATTTGGTACGGGCGCCGGCCGTACCGAAACACTTAAGCGCGTTATTGTGAAACTTCCGAACGGGCGGACGAGTAATCCGTACAACAATAATACTGTTATAGGCCCGTGAAACTTCCCGAAAACGATCATTCTGTCCCGGGGTCTTTGCCCACACTCGAAACGAGCCGGTGGCGGATTTAGTTCTTTGCCTAGAGGCGGGCCAATATTCTTTCGGGGCCACCCGAGTGCGTCTCGGTTCATTTAGAGTTACCCATAGTGCACCACAAAATGTTTGTTTATTTTTTATATTTTGTATTGTATTGGTATTATTTTCATATTTTTCCCACGTCCATTCATTTAGGGTGAGTATACTAATTTTATTTTACTAAAGTTTTATCAAAAATTTACTATAAAAGGCTGACGTTGGCTTGAAACATGTTATCTGGCAATGACATTTTTTGAAAAATTTGAAAATAACGTCACTACTTCGGTATTGGATACAACAAAAATTACGGTACTATTTCGTTTATTCTTTCACTAGAAGACTACACTACAACTAGCCGTGTTCACTAGTCTAGCTTAGTTATTATCAAAATTGAAATAAATTTCTGTTTCGCCCCACTGTATAAATCTTAAATATAAAATTGGTGTGTATATCTACAGCTGCGGATAATTTATTATACGAGTACACGACTGTGGAGAAACTCGGGCAATTTAATTCGGTTAATCCACAAGATAGCGGTCGCGCTCGGGTTATGAAAAAGGTAAACCGTTAAACGGGACGCACTCGGAATATCTCCTATTTTTTTAATTTTTATGTTCGTGTACGCGTGCAGGTGATCCATTCAAGCGGGTACACTCGTTGTGTCGGAAAATATTTATTTTTACCCGGAATTTGTGTTCCAGAACATTTAAGAAACGAGCAGCTCTACAAATTTATTCGGCCGAATGTTAGGCACCCAACAGCGATCCGCAATAAAATTGTCCGGTCCGGAACCGACGGCCGTGGAGGCCCCCGCCTCCGATTCGATTTATATTAAAACCCCGCGTCTGTCAGGTGAGATTTAGGGGTTCACTGCGCTCGTTCCGGGGACGCTGCCGCACGGTTTCACCGGGGCGGCGCGGGGGTTCGCGCCCGCGACAGGGCGGAAAAGCGCCGGGCCGTTCCTGTTCGCCGGCGTGTAGGCGCGTTTATCGTGTTCGCGCCGTCCGGACCGCCCGTGCGACCGGGGCCGGCAACGGAGAGGTTCGCCCCGTCCGCACGGTGACGGCTCGTTTCGCGCGCGGAGAACGCGCCAATGCGGCTCGCGAACGAATCGCGGGCCGCGAAACGCGGCGGCCGTCCGTTTTCCGCGCGCGTCGTTAAACGTTTCGCGGGCGCGAGTGCCGGCGGCCGTCAATCGAAACGGGATCACGCAGCGTGCCGTGACGACGTCGACCGGACGGCGTTTAACGCAGCCGGTCCGGACAATACGAATTGTAAATCACTCGCGCCGGACGAGCGCTTTACACAACGGGGTACGCGCGCCGCGATCGCACCGAGTACGGACGAGCCGCGACGGGCATTACCGACCCGTTTGGCCGTCCGTACCGGTCGTCCGGCGGTGCGCGGGTCGTACGTACCCGTAAAAACGCCGAAACGAGTCGATAATATCGGTCGACGGATATCTGCGTCGTTATCATTGTTAGGCGCTCCGCGAGTCGATGGGCGGCGCCGGTGTATGCAGGTACGTGCAATGGCGCGGGCATACGCGTCCGTTTTTAGATTATGAAAGCAAAAAAAAAAAAAAACGATTACAAATTTTGAACGATCGCCGAATCGGTTTTTCGATATTCCGTCGTAATACCGTGGGTACCGCCGCACGCCGTGTTGTCGCGGACCGAACGTTTTATTCCGTTTTCGTTGCACGTGTAGGCAACGGTTTGGATTCGTGTGATCATTTGCCGCCGCGCGGTCCGTGTTATTGCAGCGCGGACGACCGGCAACGACAACGGATGCCACCGACGCGGCGTCACCGGGAAGATAATGACCGGCGTTTTCGTCGTCCGCGCGCGCGAAATGACGGACAAATGTCTGCGCACGGACAACGCGTAAATAGTTAACGCCGTCGAGGTGTTTCACAACGAAGCGTAAATGAATATTTATGTATTATTTCAAGAAGGCGGGCACGTTGAGATCCGAAACATAATACGGGCGGGTGTTGTTCGAATCGCAGTGTGTGAGGTACTCGGCCGCGGACCCGCGGCGGCCGGGCCGGGCGATTGGGTCCGGCGTCCGAATGTGCTCACGTCCGGAACATATTGCCGCGAGCTTGTTACCGCCGTAAAAGCCAGAAAATCGTGCATCGTCATCCCCCCCCCTCACCCGGCCCGGATTTTTCGTCCCGAGCCCGCCACCGTAAAGGCGCCCGCGTACCGTCCGGCCGTTGGATATTTAACGGCGATTTCGTTGAATATTAACTGATTGTTTGTTTATTTTTTTCCTATAAACGTGAACGAAAAATCTGTTTTCACTGTACAAAACCAGCGTGGTCCGGTCGCCGTGGCGGCCGCGTTGTAGTGACGCAAATCCCGATATTGCGCACGGGGCCGATAGGTTATCGCGGATTTCGCGGTGCGTCGTAATGCTTTTGTTCTGAAAATAGCGCGACCCGTCCCCGGTGGTGTAGATCGGCAGCTTTGGAAGTGTAAACAAACGGAGAGAGAAAAAAAAAAACACCGTATTTTATCGTCGCCGTAATCGTAAAAAAACGGTAACAAGACCGCGTGTTTGGGCGCGTTAATTCTGAAATCGGCCTCGGAAATTTCACCGTGTACGTTTTAATTTGTTTGCGAAACTCTCATGAAATATAGGTACCTACCTGCTTACTGACGTGTTATGCCCGACGTTAGGGTCGATGAGTTTTCACTATTCTTTTAACGAGCGCGTATTCGGCATACGCACTTGCGATACGACCGACGTATCGAAAACGTAGTTGCGGTGAAAACGATGGGCAAAAATAGAGGGCAACGCGAAATTCCGAATATTGTTTGCAAGTATACCGGCGGACAAAAGGTAAGTTTCTGTAAAAACGGTGGTCTCCCGGTTCTCCGGTAGGACGCGACAGGACGCGATGACGCGTTGGAACAATAACAGTAATATAATCAATTACCCATTATTGTCCGTATACCGAACCCTAACTCGATCCGTTACACGATAGAAATGGCCCAAACCGATAGAAACAGAAGAAAACAATGACGTCCTACGGTAAAAACGACGGGCGAAAACAGAGGGCAACGCGAAATTCCGAATATCGTATGTCCGTTCACCGGCGGACAAAAAGTAAGTTTCTGTAAAAACGGTTTTCCGGTTCTCCGGTAGGACGCGACACCGTGTGTACGCGATGACGCGTTGGAACAATAATAATACAATTACCCATTATTATTATCTTTATACTGTACCGTTTCTATAAAAACAGAAAGAAAACAAAATCCTATTGTTTGATAATAGTTTTCATTCGTTCGGCGAGCAGCCCGTCGGTGTGATATAGATTACGGTAATCTTTGTTAAACCGCGCGAATTACGTACTAAGACGTAGGTACTCAAGGGGCGGTTAATGTTATCATAATGGCGCATCTAGAGCGAGGTCTGAAAACGATATATTGAATCGGATATTATTAATTGTTTCATTGTCTGGCAATACCGTTCGTACTTCAAAAGGCTAGAACGTTCATAGCCCGCGCTGGTGAACTATCATTTGTAAACAATGAGATTAGTATGACAGTGTGCGTGTTTTTGCATTTTCGTTTCGACTGGTCCGGACAAAACCGTCGTCATAATTGTATTCGTTCCGAACAATGGTAATTTCTCGATTTACGGGCGTTCTGATAACACGACGGCGAGGCGTCTACGCCGCTAGATGGCGTACGGCGTACCGTATGCGAGAAAAATACCTAATGTCCAACGCGATGGGTAATATTTTGGTTTTTTACACCGCGACCGTTCGGAAACCGTAAACGGAATCGTACTGTTTCCCTCGCGATCCTTCCGACCGGTACCTGTATTGTGGCGTTTTACTGTGCGCAACAGTACCCGTAAAATTCACGATTTTCATCAGGCACGTGCGTATACGACGTGCGTACCTAGACCGCCGGTACCGGCCACCGGGGTGCCGTGGGACGCGAACGTCGCGCGACGACAATAATATTTCGTTCCGTTCCAGTCGAGTTTTGTCGGGCACGTACGAGTCTAACGTGTGCCACGTGTACCCGTGTCCACTCGCGACCGCAGCGTCTCCCGTGTGCGCGGTCGAACCACACAGACGCATTAACGTTATACTAATGTGTGTGCCTATGGTCGAACCGTTTCGAACCCCGTAAATAACCGGTCGTGGATGAATGTCGCGCCGTGATCGGGTGTTCGCTATTTCGGTAAACTAAAAATTTTAGACGATTTTCAACGGAAAAATAAATACATGTTTATGGAAATTACAATAACGATTCTCTCTGTCTCTCTCGAGAACTTGCACGAACGTTAGTTTAATTGCAATTAATTACAAACGGAAGATATGATACCTTTTTTTTTGTGAACGGCGGAGAGGGGGGGAGGGGTGATTGCCCCTATTACTCCCCTCCCTCCTAGTATCCGCCCTTGGGTACACGTAATGAGATTGCATGAAAATGTTATCGCAATATAATAGTTATATTGCGTTATTTTGAAACTTGTAAACTTGTGCTTACAAACGCAGATTTTATTTATTCAAAGTTGGTAACACCGGGTGAATTTGAAAATTACGATTTTTATCTGTTGTCTAAGAATTGTCTGTAGCCGATCTTTTACCGAGTGTCTGTAAAAATTATCGTATACTCGTATTCTATTTCTATAAAATATAATATCAGTTTCCGACGCCCGCGTTTATCTGATTCGCCATACTTTACCTGTTTTATATTTTGTTAAACTTACTAACCGTAACTTATTTAAGTAAATGTTTTTTTCCTATAGTTATGTCACTTTCTGTTTTATTTTTTTAAATTATTATTTGACAATATTTATAATTAAAAGATTGTAAAAATAAATTTATTATAAAATTAATTTGGCAGTTTTAATAAATAATTTCATACGAAAAAAATTATTCTCAATGAAATAGTAATCTATAATCTATACATAATTATATAAAAATCGATATCTGTCTATTTGAGATTAACAGACACAACAACATTATTTGAGTAATTTTTAGTACCGCGGTAAGTAAAATACACATTTAATCTAATCATTGATTATACGCACAGTAATTATTACACAGTACGATAATTTGAATTAGCGTAAATTACGGTAAAATTAGCACACCTACAAGACACGCTACAACACTACGCTATGTTTCCACGCAGCTCGTAATGTTATAGTCGTACGCATTTCTTGCATATTGGCTATTGGTATATGGTCTTTTTCGCAATATAGACCAATAGACTAGAGTTCCTTAGACAAAGACAGTGTAGTCATAGAACGTATCGTTTCTGATTGGCCATCATCATTCGCCATAACGTTATCACGTATCATTATTATTACAGTATCATTCGTCATAAGCCGCTAGTTGATTTCTTGGCATGCGCATTTACCTTCATAGTGTATAACAAAGGAGATATGCGCGGACTGTATCTCCCACCACGCCCTCAACATATTATTGTAATTATCTATTCTGTACTTGAGCATTTCAGGCGTTTTTAATCAATAAATACATAAATTAATAAAAAGTCTATACAAGTCTATTACTACATTATAACTTAGTCTGCGACCACTACCCAGCCAAAAGTTGTTTACTTTAAAAGTATTGGTTAAGTAAAATGTATCTATAACTTATTCTGATTTATTCTGTATAGTTACCTAAATTTAAAACAAATTGTGGCTTAGGAGATTATTCATATAGTGTCTATTTACCTATTAATAAAATTCTTTAAAATAGTTTATTCAAACACCAATTTAATCATATGGTTATCTTTACAGCATTCAACAGCAAACACATACAACCACCATGGACATGAATACTACACCATCAACCTCAAAGTGAGCAAATTTATTAAACTTTATTTATTATTAACATAAATATATCTCAGTTAAAATCAAATTATTAGAATATTCCTCAATAATGAGTGAATGAACTCAATAAAAAATGTACATAAAAAACTAAATGTACCACCTGTTAAAAGTATATCTAAAAATGACTGTTATATATTTAAAAAACCATAATTTATTATAATCAAATAATGCCTGGAGTAAACAAAAAATACTTTAAATTATTCCAAAATAATTTTGGAATAAATAATTTGAAAACTCTTTATGTTCGTGTTGAGTAGGCTACTTTCGCCCTTATGTAATTTTATAATGATCTTTATGCCATAAAGATTTAAATTGTCTGTAAAAATTAAAATTATTTCAGTATAAATCATAATCAAAAGTATTTTGAATACATCATAAATAAAATACCATCATGATGACACCAGATATAACCACCGGTAGTGCTAAAACTAGATGGACTGTAGTGTTGATTATAACAAAGGAGATATTCGTAGGCTGTAGATTCCACCATCCATCAAATATATTATTGTAATTACCTATACTATATTTGAGCTTTTCAGGCGCTTATAATAATAAATAAATAAATAATTAAATAGTCTATAGAAGTTGATTACTCCATTATAACTTAGTCTGCGACCACTATCTAGCCAAAAGTTGTTTACATTGAAAGTATAGGCAGGGTAAAAAGTATTTATAACTTACTATTTTTAAAATATTTTTCTTTTTTATTGCCTATCCATGTGTTCCTCATTAGGTTCGATGATCCAGCAGATTAAAAATCCGGTGTATTTCTATTTTTCTTGAAAATGTTCTTGATGGATAACCAAATAACATAACTAGGCGATTGATTCTTATGGTTTAATTTTTATAGTTAATAAAGTATCTCATCAGATTGAAAATTCAATATGAGGACAATTGTTTAATGAGGAAAACATGGTATATATTTTTAGCTGGGAAATTATTCTTATAGTGCTTATTACCTATTAATGAAATTATTTCATTAAATAAATGACTTTAAAATAGTTATTCAACGCCTATTATAATCATATGGTCATGTTCACAGCATTCAACAGCAAACACAAACAACCATCATGGATGCACAAAATTCACCATCAATTTCAAAGTGAGCAAATTTATTAAACATTCATTATTAACATAGATATAACTCAATTAAAATCAAATTATTAGAAATTATTGTATCAAGAATAATATAGAATGTGTTTCATTTATAAATAGTAACAAAATGTAAAACATGCTAACAAAAACAAACTTAATTATATTATTAATGTCTGCATTTATGAAATCACATAGATATTTATAATATACATTTAAGACTAATATAAATATTATAACTTAATCAACCTCAAAAGAGAATACAATTTTTTTTTCTTTTTAATTTTTTTTCAAAATTCATAGTGTATAGATGGTATGAATCTAAACAGTTCCATGGGATCTTTATACTTCTCTTTTTTAACCATTACTCGTTTTGCAAAATTGACACAATAAAATGTGACAAAATTGTTGTTAGAATATTTGTAAAAGACTTGGTAGAGTTTGTCTTTTGTGGAAAAAATGCCATTGCATATTTAGCTATTATACTTTATCTTCTTGTCATATATTTTTATATTAGTTAAATATTATATGAGTAAGGCTATTGATACAAAATCATCCTCAGTTATTTGTGTAACTTTAAAAGGATACCTATTTTTCCTAACATTTGTAATTAATTTCACCCAATTATCTGGTACATTGATTAGATTTCAGTATTTTATTTAAATATCTACAGGTACTGTTTTTTTTTTATTACAAATATCATAATAACAAGTCAACAATTTGGTATTGAACATTATTGTTTTTATAACCACAGTAACCTATTCTACATCTATGTAAACAGGCCGCCAGTATTGTATTCATAAAACAAATGAAAAAAATTTTTCTTTGCAATAAAACATATTGTACTGCCAAAAATGTATACAAAGTGTCCCTTAATGATCTGCAACTTGAAATAACTTTTGTTTTATTCAATATGTTTGATGTTTATATTTTTTAAATAATAAGATGATTGCCTCTGAACAACAATTTATACATGCAAATTAATTTTTTTTTAAGTGGGAGGAGGATTTAAAATAAAAAAATAAATTTTAATAAAAATTTTTTAAAAAAGTTTAAAATAGACTTTTAGAAAGCTTTTTAATGGTTGAAACTTTTGTTAAAGTTTTGTCTTTTATTTTCCATGATTTCTTAAAGTTTTTGCAAATGTAGATATTACCTTTTGTGTGGTCATTTTATTATAATACTTAAACAGTTATTAGTAAGGGCACATGACAAGGATTTTCTTTTCCATATGTGAATGTCATACAAATTATGCATATTATAAATATTATGTAGTATCAATCAATGCAATAATAGTAATTTATGTTGATAAACAATATTGTTATGATTGAAAAGAAAATCATAGAAAATAAAAGACCATACTTTAACAAAAGTTTCGACCACCAAAAATTGTCTAAAAATCTATTTACCCTGCCATGAGTCACATTATTATTATTATGAGTTTATTAGATTACTAATTACAAATTAGTAATGTATATTGATCTAGGAGTATTAAATTTTAAGTACATATGTTTAAAATTAAAATGTGAGTGAAAATCATAGAACTGTGCTAAAATTGTCTGATTTATCATGAAACCCAATTTATTTACATTATGTAATTACAAACATAATTAAAGTTCATCAATCTAGGTTAAATTTAATTCCCGTGGAATCATTTTCATGTTGAAATTATTTATTTTTGTACACAAAACTTATGAACCAAGTCTGAGTGCAAGCTCTGAATAATACTAATTTTCCCACGTCTCACCTATTATATTAGAATACTAGAGGTCAGATGTATTTAAGCTACTGTGCATTTTTTTTTCTCCATGGTAAATTCGATAATATTAATTAGTTCTCTTGACCAACCAATCAACTAAACTTCGAATGACTGATCACAATATGTATACAATGTTATATTATTATTTTTATTGCCAATTAATAATTATTATAATTATTTCATTTTCCAGTTATCCAAGAATAACTGAGTTTGAAAGAGAGCCGGAAGCGAACGGATATAATTTTTCAAAAGATGTCAAAGCCGAGCCGATTGATGATAGTTACAACATCGAACAAACTATGGCAAAGTAAATATTTTAGAATAGTTTGTTTATTGTTTGATTTCAAAATTTATTTTAAAGTAAACCTAAACTTGATGTAACCTGTGTGTGATAACATATTTCAGCTATGGATATTTTCTTTAA